>JARJDX010016716.1:0-10520 GCA_030264735.1 Gymnusa sp. GC000175 | reverse complement strand
CAACTGTCAAATTTTGACATGTGTGATTAAAGTATTCTACATGTGCTACAATTTAGATTACAGTAGAACCAGTAAAACCACGATTGCAACACTTCTTTATGTCACCTGTCTAAATTATCTTGTACCAAAATAATAAATCCCAGCAAAATTATTAGTGTAATAATCAAATAATAAAGTGAAATGAAATGTCGCTAAGAACAAAAGTACTAGGATTAGTAGAAGTTGTGTTACGAGTGCCGCCGTTGTTTGTCATCGATGAAATATTAAAAATTGGACTTGGACTGTCAGATATAACTGAACATGATTTATCAGATTTTAAGGAACGATATGAAAAAGTGGAGGATATGTACAATTATTCAACTACAACTCAAACAGATCCTACAATATATAAATTTTTCATTATTTCACTTCCAAGAATATTCTTAAGTACATTAGGTAGGTAATCAGTGCAATTTGATAATCAATTCTTCACTGCAGTCTTTGCAACTACCCACAATATCATTCAAAAACTGATTATTAAATCCAAAACGCTTCATTTAAACAGCTGCTTTATTATTACTCGACAACAAAAGTTACAGCAAATTAAATTTGAAAAACAGGACTTGATTAATATTCCATTGTTTTTTTTTTAAACTATGTATAAATATTTCAATTTAAAATTATATTTTGTACATAATTTACTCGAGAAAATTAATTAATTCCTGTTTATTTTAACTCCGATCAAAATTTATAAAAATTATTAATTGGAAAATGAAAATTTTGGATTAAATAAAAAGTGAAAATAAAGTGTAATAATGAAGGTCATCTACTATTTAATAATTATTACTTAAGCTTCATTGAGCGTTGTAATTACATGCTAAAAAGGTAGGAACAATTGATTTTTATTCAGAATACCGTACTTCAAAAATGTGTTTTTTGTTGTAAAAATTTTGCACCACAACGGTTATTAGAGTAACAAAATAAAAGTTTTTATTTTATAGGTTATTTTAATGCTGTGAAAAAAAGTGTAAGAGATGGAATCCAAAGGGACTGATAAAATTATTGACCATACACAATTTATTTTTGATAGGTAGATTAAAAAACTCAATTGAATTGCTCAAATAACACGTATTTAATATTGGAAAAGGAGAATGAGTGAATTAACAAAATTTTTACAAGGAAACATGCTGTGTTGGGTGGTAAAATTTAGGGCTGGCATGCTGAACTTATATCTGGGTCACTTCACATCTTGGCTCACGTGAGGTTCGGAAGTCACCTTTAAATTTGTGTATGACACACCTGCCATATTTCCCACAATAAATGATGATAACATTAGGCTAAAAATGCTTTTAAAAAACGTGTTTTCAGACTGGTGTCTGTCTGTGTCCCTAATATTTTCACTTTTAACAAAAATTAGCAGATCCCAGTGACTTTCAGCAGAAATCCACCAACAGAAGTGGTAGTTTATTGGTTAGGTTTTTTGATTTTTTTACAAAATTTCAAAAAGTATCAAGTGTATAGAAAAAGAGTACAAAAGTAAATTTGCAACAACTTGTTTCCATAATTTTTTCAAAATTTACCATTTTTAAGCAGCATTGTTATTGAAATTATATCCATGAAGTTGCAGAGCTATTTTTATTCCAATAATTAATGACATACGCAGTGGCATAGCTTGGAAGGGACAGGGCGCAAATAACTAAAGTTTGATTAAATTTTTTACAATTTTAACCAAATTTATTTAAATTTGAACCAAAATACAAATTTTGATAATAATTGCTACAATTTGAGTAAAATTATAGCAATTGTATACAATTATTAAAAAAATCATCCAAATTTTAACCAAAAACAATCAAACTTGACCAAAGTAATAACAATTTTAACGAAAATGATCTACACTTTGATGGTTTAGATCAGGGGTTCTCAAACTTTTTAAATATTGTACCACTTGATGAAAACAACAAAATATTAAAATGTACCACCTAGGTCTAAGTAATGAAGAAAATGGAAATATCATCACAAGGGATACAATATTCACTTCAAAGCTTCTATTTATTAATTAAATTTGTGAAATTGACATTAAATTTTGACGTTTTTGATCAAATTTTAACATTTTAGTTAAAATCACGACAAATTCAAACTATTTCATCAAAAAGTGGATGATTTTGGTTAAAGTTACAATAATTTTAGTCAAATTTGAACGTTTTTCATTAAAATTTTGTGTAAAATTTGTGCAATTGATATCAAATTTTGTTGTTTTTGCTTAAAATTATGATAATTTTTATCAAAACTTTGTTGATTTTGGTTACAAAAGTATGATCTTAATTTGAACGTTTTTGTTTAAATTTTAATGATTTTGGTCAAATTTAAATGATTTTCATCAACTTTTGGATGATTTTGGTTCAAATCACATCAAATTTATGCTATTTTCATCTAAATTAAAAGAATTTTGGTTGAAATTAGATAATTTTAGTAAAATTTACACGTTTTTCATTAAAATATAGTTGATTTTGGGTAAAATTATGTACAACTGAACAATTGATATCAAATTTTGTTTTTGCTTAAAATTATAATAAGTTTCATTTAAACTTTGTCAATTTTGGTTAAATAGGGATGATTTTAGTTTTAATTTGAACCATTTTCATTTAAATTTGATAATTTTGGTTAAATTTGAATGATTTTCATCAATATTTTGGTTAAAATTACATTAAATTTAAGCGAATTTTATCAAATTTTTTTGGTGTTTTGGACAAAAATTGACACCAATTATTCAAATTTTACATAATTTTATCCCAATTCCTTTAAATTTTATTTAAAAGCTTCAAATGACCAGAATTATCGTAAATTTAACCAAAAACATTTAAATTTTGATGAATTTTGCTTGAATTTGATTCAAGCATGATTTCAACAAAAATCATCAAAGTATGACGAAAATTGTTCAAATTTGACCAAAATCGTGAAAATTTGAATGAAAATTGTTCCTATTAAAACTAAAATAAAAAAAGTTTCTGCAAAAAAATAAAAATGGGAGTAAAAATAGAAAAAATGATTGGTACTAGTTATATTTTTTAAGTAACTAAATATTTTATGTACCACTAAGACCAGGAGTGGGCAAACATTTTTCTCCAAAAAAAGGAAAAAATTATTTATATTTATTATTTATATTTATATTTCCTCAAAATCTTAAAATTTCTAGCATGAAAACTTGGCCCAAAATTGTAGCAAATTTAATCGTCACGTAACAAAGTTGCAAAAATTTCTAATGTTTGCTGGCTGTTAATTTTTACGAGAATTTATAGAGACAAATTATTTGCAAGTAAACAGATCAAAATCTAACAATTTCTAGCATGTAATGTATTTAAAATATTTTACTAAAAGATTTTAAATAAAAAAAAACATAAAAATGTGTGGTTTAAGATTGAAAAATTAATTTTGAATAATTTTTTACCTCACTTTAAACGCCTCTTAAAATGTTTACCATTTTTGTTCAATAGGAAGAAATAACAAACTTTATTTTTGTAAATAAAAACTTTCACAATTTTATTTAAATTCAACATTTGACTAAAAGATTTTAAACAAAGAAATATATTTACAAAATGTGACTGGGATAGAAAAATAATTTTTTACTCCACTTTAAACGCCACTTAAACTGTTTTTAAAATTATCGCAATTTTGCTGGACTTAAAGAAATCCCAAACTTTGTTTTTGTGAATAAAAACCTCCACAATTTTAATATTTGTATACAAAATCAACAAAATCCTTTTTTAACGAAACACGCTGAAATTAACCAAAATTATCACACTTTTAATCAAAATCGTCTAAATTCTGCCGGAAATTACTTAAATTTGAGCTCAATTCTAGATAGTTTGCTAATTTTGATGAAAATCAATCAAAATTTTATTTAAATTCTTCTTAAGTTTATTTAAAAACGTTTGATTTTGACCAACTTTAATCAAAATAATCCAATTTTTACAAAAATTATTACAATTAATCAAAATCATTTTAATTTTAATGAAAGTTGTTTAATTTTGACCAAAATTTACCAAAAATTATCTTAATTTTGACAAAATCCACTTAAATTTAACAACACATATTGCAATTTTGTCAAAAACCAACTAAATTTTGTCGAAATACCCTGATATTTTACCAAAATCATCGAAATTTTATCCGAATTTAAAATTCGAAGAAAATTTTCTAAATTTAAGCATAATCAAGCAGTTTCAATAAAAATACTTTAAATTTTGATGAAAATCGTTCAATTTTGACCCACATCGTCGAATTTTCACCCAAAATAATCTAAATTTTGACGAAAATCGCTAAAGTGTGGTTACGATCAAAATTATTGTAAAAATTGTCTCAGTTTTACAGAAAATTGTTTAGTTTTGAGCCAAATCAATATATTTTTACACAAAATCATCTAAATATGGACACAAATCGCTTAAATTTGATCAAAATCATTGCAATTTCAACCTAAATCATTAAAAGTTGACGAAGTGTGAACTAAGTCATATATTTTTTTTAAATCATTCAATATTTGACAAAAACATAGCAATTTGTATTAAAATTTCCTAAATTTTAACCAAAATTGCTAAAATTGGACCAAAATAATAATAATTTTAACCAATATTAACCAAATTACAACGAACGACGTCAAAATTTGACTAAAACCATAGCAACCTAATCAAAATCATCTAAATTTGAGCAAAATCATTGCAATTTTATGGTGCTATTCTCCTCACTGCATTTCTGCGAGTATTTCGTCTGTGTCGATCGCTTTATGATTATTCATTTTTGCGGTGGCTCTTTTTACCTTTGTGGCTGTAATTTCATCTAACGGTCCTTGGATCATGGGTTCTTCTATTTCTGGCTGTCGTGGGAATTCTGCATTAATTTGTTCATTGTAATATTCGAATCACCTTTTGCATATGTCGTTTTCTGCAGTAAGTAGAGTACTTTCTCTGTTTTTGCGCGTTTTAAGAGTTAGTACCAATAAAACAGTACAAGTTGGAAAAATTTTGAGAACCTCTGGTACTTTTCCGCCCTTATTTAACTGATCTTTTATGGTTCTCGAGATCCCAATAGTGGGGCTCGAAAAACAGACATCCTGTATTTCGTAATTTTGGAATCTTTTGTGTTGTTGTGTCTACATTTTGAAATTTTTTATATTTAATTTTTCTCTCTTTGTTTGAATCGCTTATATATGTCTAGCTCCGCTTTTTCTTTTTCAATCGCTATTGTTATTCGGGCGTTCATTTTGGCCTTTTTATAGTTTTTCCTGTTCTCGTCCCCACTTGTTTCCTGTCATAAATTAAAAAGACGTTTCTTTTCAGCTCCCTGGTCCTCAGTGAGGTTTTTTCATTCACCATTTGGTGTCTTTTATGTTATACAGGAACTTATTTGAAGTCCTAATTTTATAAAAAAAAATTCTTGCGACCAATTCAATTGTTAAATTAGCATTAATTGGCCAAAATGTGGCCTGCTATTCAGCAACCAAATATACCAATTGCAATAAGTGTTGCCTATTTATCACGTGTTGGTCCTCAAATTTTAGAGTGGTTTTGTTCAATTTTTTTGCTCTTTGCAGCAGATGCTTGTATTAAAATAATAATAATAGTGCTATGTATGAATTTAATACTAAATAATGTGTTTATTATTTTCACAGTAGAAATTTTTCAAACGTTGAATTAAATTTTTATTTTTTGTGTATAATTGCTTGCCGCACGATCCTACTACATATAATTTTAGGGTCGTACTGGGACCCAATTGTTTTATTTATAATATATCTTTGTTCGTCGTTCGTATGGGGATCGATCATTTACCACTCAGCATCAACAAAAATAATCTAAAGATGAGCCATACCTTTAACGCTAAATAGGTGATTTTAATTAATTTTTCCCTCCCTGATCATGGGCGTACTTCGGAGGTTTACTGATATTTATCATAAACTGCATATAGCATGTAGGTATTTGTACCAACCGGTTAGAAGTTCTCTGCTAGATAGTGTATAGCTTAGCTTGAATCGCCTATAGTAGTAGAGATATCAATTGCAAAAAAAAGCATGAAATATTTTTAGAAACAATATTTTTTATAATTCATATAGGATTTATGTCAATGGGTTATTTTTTATTTCTTTGACCCCCTTTAACACGAGATTGCGACCTAAAGTTGAGAAACGCCACTATATGTTTACCGGTTTTGACAGGGTTTCTTAAATTGTGGTACATGTACTACTAGTGGTACATTGGTCTAGTCTTAGTGGTCAATTCCTCAAATTTAATTATTTAATAGAAGCTGTGAAATAAATATTATAACCCTTGTATTGATATTTCCATTTTCTTTATTACTTAGACATGGGTGGTACATATTTTGTTCTTTTTAAGTGGTACAACATTTAAAAAGTTTGAGAACCCCAGGGTTATGACATAATGAAAAATTCCTGTATGTAGAAATTTTTAGTTTCCCGAAAAGGGAAAGGGAAAAGTAATCGCACAGAAAAATTGTTATTTTATCAGATGTCGACATTTTGAGGTCATCACATGATGTCTGTGTGAATATGCAGTTTCTTGTGTCCCTTTCTACAGGCTAAGACCCAGTGATAGCGAACATTTTTGACAAGTGGGTCGGATGATTAAGGAATCTTTTGTTACTGGACTACTGCGGTACTCAGTTTAGGGAATTTATATATTTTAAATATTAAACAAACAAAACGGGGCTGAGTTTCTACACCTGTTGGCTTTAGTGCTGAAATTACTTCGAGCCCCAAATTTTCTGTCTTGGTTAATTATCGCCCATCCATGGTGAAGGGAAACCGATAGTTACCACGTTGATTGCCAGATGAAGGGGAACCGATCGATCGAGGTTCAAAAATTTGTGTCCAGCTCAGAAAAATCAAACGCCGAAGAATTTAGCTTTAGGATTTATTTATTTAGAATAATTCTTAGTTTTTAGTTACCAATTTTGTTTGTTTGTTACATGCTTATTATAATTGTTGAGTTGCACGTGGTGCTATATTTAGAAACAAATAAAACATCTGACAATCCAAATCATGTGTTACATTACAATTATTGAAAGAAAGAAAATTAAAACCCCCATATTTAGAAAAACCAGTCTCGCTTTGATACAAAATTCTACTTGCAAAGTGTATATATAAGTAACGCACTTGCCATCACTTTGATAATGCCGATACATGACCTTTTGCCGTGTTTAAATTCAAAATTGAATTTTTTGTTAAAATTTAAAAAGTTACCATTTCAGGAGCCTGTAGCTTTGATTTTTTGTCACAAAGTAACAAATTTCATCACGAGTTTAATAGAAAATTTTATTTTCTCACAGAAAACTTTTATTTTATAAAATTTTCAACCCAAATGATGAAGTTATGGCTGTTTAAATCAAAAACTGAATTTTTTGTTAAAATTTGCAAAGTTACGATTTAACTACACAATCATTCTATTGCAAAAAATATCGTTCGAAATGCATACATCCAATGCCACCTATCGGGGTTTAGAATAGGCAACTGAGTGCGGCTGGTTGCCTACTACACCAATTAAATATTTGTTCCGTTACAACGGTGATTTTATGTGATTAAAATAATATATAATTCAACGTCTTATTAATAAAACCAAAAAGTTAATGCCAAAATAAAGAAAAAGGCAAAATTATTACTACCGCAATAACTCAATAATTTTTATAAAAACACATCCATCAAATGCAATGAACTGTTTGGCTGTAACAGCGCCACCAACGAAAATTAAATTCGCCAATAAAATAAGGTTCCTTTTTACACTTTTATTCACCAAATTAATTTTTTTTTAATAAAATTATATACTGCGACAATTATTTTTTTGACTAAATATGTAATTTTTTTTAGGATGTGTGGCAGCCTTATGCTTGTTTGTGCTAAGTACAAAGCATCTGATGGTAGTTTATATGTATCTCATGTCGATTGGAGTGGTGTTTATATCATATTGGACGAATTTGAGCACAATGAAGACAGTGATAGCAGCCGTGACGCAAGATGAAATAAACATGAGTATCCTGGATGATTTTCTACTATTGAATTTCGACAAATTAATGAGCCCCAATAGTTGCGCGTTCATTGTAATTCAGAACGCGCTTCTCCAACTTTTGCTTACCTTTGTCTTTGTTAACACCCATTTGGGACCAAGATATTCTCTCTTACAAAAGCTTTTACCTTTATCATTCATGGCTCCTACAATTTTAGCGGTTTTACCTGTACCTGTGCCTATTTTAAATCATGCTGCTGTTTTTGCCGCTTTATTACCATTAGCTCTTGTCAAGTTCGTATTTTGGGTTTCACTTTGTTCTATAGTGCAAACTGTTTATAACGGGTATTTGCATGCGAAAAATTTTATTTCAAATTTTGGAATGTCTGCTTTGATTGAGGCTGAATGGTTGAGGTTAAGTGTACCTGAAGTGCTTCGCACTTTTTGGTTATTAAGGGTTTTGGAGCATACAGGTATTTTCTTTATATCTGGCTTGTGGGGACAGGTGGATGAAAATGGGTTAACTCCGGCTTTTAGATTACTAAAAAATATAATGGTAACAGGTTGCGACACGCTAACTGCAATTTTGGGAATTACAAGTATTGTATCTTACTTGTGCCATCACGTGGGAAAATTTTTCCAGTGGATTTTATTAACTCAGGATGAAAATGACAAAGGGTTAGGGACAGTTTCTGCAATATTGTTTTATATATTAGCACTTCAAACTGGATTGACTGGTTTAGAACCTGAGAAACGTTTTGTTAGGTTGTGCCGAAATTTCTGCTTGCTTTTCACTGCATTATTGCACTTTATTCATAATATTGTCAATCCATTACTAATGAGTCTTAGTGCCTCTCATAACCCATCGCTTAAAAGGCACATTAGGGCGTTAGCCGTTTGCGGTTTTCTCGTTTTGTTTCCTATTCTACTACTTACCTATTTGTGGTCTCATCATAGTATTTCAACATGGCTACTAGCTGTATCCGCTTTTAGTATAGAAGTGATTGTTAAAGTTGCTGTGTCTTTATGTATATATTCCTTATTCCTATTGGATGCAAGACGCGAAACGTTCTGGGAAAAATTGGACGATTATGTTTATTACATCAGAGCGTTCGGAAATTCTGTAGAATTTTGTTTTGGAATATTCTTATTCTTTAATGGCGCCTGGATTCTTGTTTTTGAGAGTGGGGGTGCTATACGTGCTGTGATGATGTGCATTCACGCGTATTTCAATATATGGTGTGATGCCCGTGCCGGTTGGTCGGTTTTTATGAAACGTCGAACTGCTGTTAATAAAATTGACAGCTTACCTGAAGCCGAAGAAGATCAATTAAGACGTTTAGATGATGTATGTGCCATTTGTTATCAAGAAATGCGTTCTGCCAAAATCACTCGGTGTAAGCATTTCTTCCACGGAGTTTGTCTTCGTAAATGGCTATATGTGCAAGATCGTTGCCCATTGTGTCATGAAATTTTGCACAGCATTGAATGTGATGAGAGTAAAGAGGAATCTCCCCCTCATCCGCCCTTACAAGAAGAAATTGATTATAGGTGATAATTTTTAAGTTTATTTTTGCCCATTTTTTTTATTTTTTAATTTATTGTGATCTATTGTTTTTTTGCTCCTGGAGATATTCTCCTTTAGAATATAAAATTTTGCTTTAATTATGTGCATATTTTTTTGTTTCATTTCATAATAAAATTATTTGTATGTACTTTAATTATGCACACTACAAAATAATAAAAAAAACAGTACTTAACGTACTTTAAACCTTTAACTGCTAAAGGCGTATATATACGCCGCCTTTGCTATATTTTTATATATATGAGAGAGCGTATATATCCGCCCATCGTACATATCCGCCCATCGTACATATTCCTGAACATGAAAGAGCTTATATACTCGCTTGTTGTATATATTTATTAATATGTGAGAGCGTATATATACGCCTTTAGCAGTCAAAGTGTTAAATACATATAAACATATGAAAGCCCTTAAAGGAAACCATGACTAAGTATGTAAAATATACTGTAGAGAAATAAAAAAGCCTCATCCCTTAAAATTTTGTTGTTTTTTTTTGTAATTTTCATTAAATGATATTAAAAATGTTATTTATCCATTAAGTGTTAGGTAGAAAATTGTGTCCTTTAAAAGAATATTTATTTTGTAAAGTGCATAATTTTTATATTTAAATTTTTGTGATGGGGCGTCTGAGGATGTAATTGCTGTAAATAGTTAAAAAAATATTTTTTTTGTTCATTATGAGAATGTTATTTTTACATTCCAATTATTGTTGAAGTGCTATGTGAACAGGACATGAAAGAGAAATTCTTTATTTATTTAAATAAAATAAACTATATTTTAAGTTAAAAACATTTATTTCCCAACATTAATTAAACACTAAATCTTTATAATTAGATAATAAGTAATAATTCGATACCTTGCAGTTGGTTAAAGTTCTCACCACTGTCATACGATCTGCTCTCTCAAAATTAGCTTTGGTTACCTCATAATATCTTCCATCACTAAAAGTAATTAAT
>JARJDX010016714.1:0-16160 GCA_030264735.1 Gymnusa sp. GC000175 | reverse complement strand
TAGGGTTAACTACCCGTCACAAGTGATAGACGTCAATAATTGAATTATTATTGCCAACATACATTTTAACATCTTTAAATATGATAGTTAACCCAAAAAAACATCTCAAATTAGTAAATGAAAGTCGTGAGGTGACCACACCTCCATTTTTTACAATACGATAAACGATGAAAAGCAACACACTCATTTTATGATCACAACGATCTTTTGGATGGAGGAAAGACCAGTGATAGTCAATGTTCTTCTTCCTCTGTTGTCTTTCCGTTGTTTTATAAAACGCTTCTGCTCCTCTTTCCTAATCTTAATTTGTGTCCAGAGATTTTGGCAATTCGGCCATTCTAATGCTAATGTGTTCGTTTCTCTCTGTTTTCCTCTCTAATACCCAATCGTTGACGATATATGTATTGCACATCCGTCTAATGTTATTGTTTCTTTCTCTGTGTCTTAATATTTTACCGATTATTTTCCACACAACTCTCAACTCCGTTGTTTTTAGGATCTGTTTAGTTTTAGATTTTTGGGTCTTGTGACTACTGTGTATGTTAGAATATGTTTGATTTCTCGTATTTCTTTTTCCACATTGTGTCGTTGAGTTGGGCCGCTGTTTTTGTCGCTTTGGACGCCTGGATTCTGACTGTAATTTTAATATCTCCAAAACTTGATATCACTATGCCTAAGAACTTAACATGCATTATTTGCTAAATGATTTTATCTCCTACTGACAGCTTACACCTAATTGGTATTTTTAATGTGGTAATGCGTTTTGTTTAGATCGTTGCTTTTGCCATTCCTAGTTTTTTTGCCGACGTGTTTAACTAAAATAACAATCTCTAAAGATTATCTTTATTTTCCGCCACTAGATTTTAATATGTCATCCATTATTTGCCTATACACTCTAGTAGGTGTATAATATTATTAAAGCGGATTTTTTCTAAGGGTTTCTCCAGATTAATAAAGCAAAAGAATGTTGTATTCATTAAACTTCTCTGTTATTTATCTTATCACAAATGTGGCGTCTGTACATGACTTACCTAATCGAAATCCTTTTGTTGGTCCGGTATTGGAGTGAGTTTTTTTTGTTAGTTTAAGGGCAGTCAATAGCGTATGTAGTTGCCTTTCTGTCTTCTCTATTAATAAGCAAGATTAGATGCTTCTTCGCTATTTATCAGGGATTACCTTTTGCGTAGGTAATTTATTCTTCTTTCTAGATAGAATTGTCAGTTGTTCGACCAATTGTTCGCCGCTGTATTTAAGGAGTTTGTTGGTAATACAGTTATGTCCTACACTTTTGAGTGCTAATTTTACATCTTCAGTGTTTATCGCTTGTAATGATTTCTGGGATGTCTCTATGATTGTTCGCTCTTCTGGTATAGTTCTTAGTATTTTACCCATGTATCTTTGTTTATTTGGCTGCCATAAGAAATAACTTTCCAATATTTTCGAGAATGTTTCCTAAAAATCATTTTTAAATTTTATGACCACTGAGTTGGTGTCATTTCTAATACTTTTGTATTTAATGGACGATCTTGCTGTTTCTGTCGTGACGTAGTTTAGGTAAGCTTTTTTTTCTTCGCATTATTTTTTCATTTACTTGCTGAATCATGGGATTTTGCTTGGTCTGAGTTGTTGTTTTGGTTCTCAGGTTCCAAGGGCTTTGTTTACCGCTGCTTTTATATTTGTTCGTAACTTTTCCCAACTGGTATTAATGTTCTTTTCTCTTTCCTTGTAAACGTTTTTGGTACAAGTTTTTTATGCTTGCGTCCCTATATTAATCATTTCAGTATATGTTCTTTGTAGTTTCTTTCTTTGTGGGTTATCTCATTTTTCCAAATTATAGATTGTGATCACTGCTAACATTTGCAGTGTTTAGTGTCCTCAAATCGATTATTTGGGAAGGTATTATGTAACTGTTGGTGAAAACGTAGTCGATAGTTGATTACTGTCCTCTGAAATTCCTGTGTGTGATGGGTTTTGTGTTTTGTGTTTTGTGGTTTGTGTTTTGTGGTTTAGGATCGAAATATGTGTTGTTGATTCGAAACTCGTTAAAGCAGCAAAGGTTATTTATTACTTCTTTATTGGCGTTTAATTAATTCATAAAACTTTGCATTACCCTAGGGACTTCCTCGTATAGTTAATGTAAAGAGTGGTTTTATCCGTCAAAGTTGGTGATACAAGCTTTAATGAAGTCGAAAGGCTATGGAGGCGAACGAAAGTTGAACCATATATAATCGTCGCCATCTTAGAAAACTCAACAAGGATTTTTTTAATTTAAAAAATAAAATAAAATATTTTGATAAAGTCAGGTGTTGGAAACATCAAATTAGTTTTAGTTCATTATTACTTTCCTATTTAATTTTAATTATTTAATATCAGGTCCCAATTGGAGATTATAAACTTTATAATTTGGCAGTGGAACAAAACGTGTTATATAAAAATGAAACTGGGTGTGTATGGAATGGAACTTATTTGAAACAGAGCGTTGCCCATTTGGATTTCTCCTCTAAAAATATTAATACTTGGATGATAAACCTATTAAATGAAATCTCATCCCTAATAGAATTAGAGAATATAGATGGGTTTTCTTTAATAGATAATTGGCCTGCTGATGAAGCTTTTGAAATGGCTGAGAAAGTAAAAGAGTTTTCTTATTTAAGCAAGGTAAATATAAATATTAAGAGTTCGGAATTAAATTTTTTTTTTTTTTGAGAATAGTAAAGATTTTTAAAAACTATTGAAATTATTTTTATTAATTACATGTGCAAAAATTAAAGAAGAGTTTATCTAAACATGCAATGACTTTTATTATAACCATTTTTAAAAACTTTTAAGAGTTAGTATCAGCATCCCTTCTCCTCACAGAGGATGAATGTAAACGTGTTTGAAATACTTCTTTGTAGAAAAATATTGGAATAGTAATTTACATCAAATAGCCATAGCAGTTGACAAAAACATAAAAATATTACCATGAGACATAATATTTAATGTAATGCTCAAAATGAAACTCGTAGAAGCTGAGAAAACTTCTAGTTTGGATTACAATTTTATGTAAATGTGTTTGTACTTTTCTGAACATTTACAGGAAGTTAATCACATGAGCTTGCTTGTTACAGCAAGCTCATATCTTCTATTTTCTTTTATAAACGAAATTGGGTTAACAAACGAGTAAAAACTTGTACTTCACTATAAATAATTTTTAGCGCCAATTTTATTTTTTATGCAAATACAATATTATTGTCTTTAGAATTTTTAAGAGATAACATAAATGCAGCAAAATTTCAAATAAAGATATTTTGATATTTTTTTTACATTTTGTTTCGTTTTAGTAATATTTGATAATATCTACAAATGTATGTATAAAAATAAACATATTTTATCTGGCTGAAACTAATTTTATATATTTTTTATAGCACACTTTTATGAATACACTTTTTTTATATGCTGTGCAATAAAATTCCTATAAGACTGAAAAATCGTGCATTTAAGGCAATACATTCAATTCCACCCATGCAGATTTAAAACTCTTTTTACGTTAGTAAATGTTTACACGTCGATTTAAATGTATAATGTACGTGCATGTTATTAAATACGTAAATAAATATTTTACAGAATATTCGATTGGCCATGTCAAATACCATACCTTGGAATATAGTTGATGCAGAATCCAAGCCACATTTTTCAATCCATAATGATTATGGGCGGACACATTTAAAAGTTTTTAAAAATGCTATTAAAAATTATAAAAGCAAAATACCACCAACCAGTAATAATGAATTAATAGTGGATGTTACCTCTAAACCTATAATGACTTCATCTTATCAACATGGAATGGAAAATCCGACCATTATTCAGAATGTTAATTTGACTTGGTTTGCTCTGAAAGAAACAATGACAACAAATTTATACCACAGTTTTTTTGCACATCCGTTAGTTTCAAGCCCAGTTTGCGGTTCGAATTTTGTTAAGAATAAAATTGAAGAAGAAACTTGTATCAGGTGGTTAATATTAGCAGCCACGATGCCAATCATGAGACTCCCAGCGCATTATCCTGAAAATGATATTTTTACAGAATTTGGTAAAAATGTTGCAACGAAGGCGCTTAAAAATCGTGAGATGCTTTCGTATTACTACTATAATATGCTATACAATTCAGAACCTATAATAAGACCGATATTTTATGATTTTTATCACGATAATAAGACATTATCTTTGGATAAACAGTATATGATTGGAGATGCTTTGTTGGTTGCACATCCTGTGGTAACTAGTGCTTCCAGTGTTTGGGTTTATCTTCCTCCTTCAGCAGGCACTTGGTATGAATTATGGGGTGGACTTCCTTATACGGAGTTAGAATGGGTTAATATACATGTTGTGGAGACGGATTGGATCATGTTTATTAAAGCTGGTCATATTATCCCTTTAAAAAATGTAAGTTTTTGTTCTTTTTTTTTTTAATTCTTATGACCGTTAACAAATCAAATTTTATGGTTAGGTATGTGTTTCTCCTTTGAAAACAGGCCTTTAATTTTATTATATAATATTCATTCATTCTTCTAACATTTCGTCTAGGTTTTCTGATCCATTTTTATGACATGATACTTCTACCAATTTGTTGTTTTTGTTATTTTCTTCTTGTTGTTACCTTTTCTTTTGTCAACGCTTTTTATTTTGTTACACATATTCACTATTCTCCTACACAAGATGGTCTAAATTCTAAATAGAGTTTCATATAAAATTTACTTGATTCAATAAAGGAAACTTAAAACTTCTTTCAAAATAAAATTCAAGATTGCGGTTTCCGAGATATTAATAGCAACTTTCCCATTTTAAATGGACGCCATATTTAATTTATTATTTAATACATAAATTATGGATTATTAGAATTTATGTCAAAATAAAAAAAAATGCCTAAAATCCTGACCGTTATTATCTAAACAAACTCTACACCGTTTTGCTATACTGCCAGTTATTTGTCGCAATGTATTGCGATTAACGTTGTTAAATGTAACCGCAACAGCTTCACATAATTCTTCTACATTATATAATATAACTTCCATACATTTTATCTTTTAAACTTTCCCACAAAATAAAAATCAAGAGGCGTTAAGTCTGCTGATCTGGATGGCCACTGAACGTAGTATTTGTTGCTATTACTTGATTATTAAAATAAAATTAAGTAAATTTCATATAACACATTTTTTTGCATTTTTCATAAATACCGAGAAATTTGACTTTTTATAAAATCGCGATTTTCAGTTTTTTTGAAATAATTTCTAAACTGTTTTAAATTTTGAAAACTTCTCAGCAGAATATAAGTCAGCATATAAATTTACACATTTAACCAAGTCTCTATCTAATAATAAGAAAAATACCCATCGTAGGCTACTCAATTTGAACCACCCTGTATTCATCTAAACTTATGATTAAGTTAAGCTGCGAAATTTAAGATAATTTTTAATAGATTGTAGCAGTTATTTTTAATTTTTTAAAGATTTACTTAAAAAGTGTTTTGAAAAGTATATTTATATTTTTTTGTGCAGTAGTTTTTTAATTGATAAAAAGAACTATTAAAATGTGGAAGGTGGATTTAAAATGTACATTATTTGAATGGTATTTTAACAAAATAATAAAATCGATACCTTAAATCCCATCTGGGTTTATTAAATTAACTTTATATCAAGACATGAAAGTTGTTTTGTTTAATAAAAAAATATTTTATATAATTTTTAAGACATAACCTGGAAAATTTATTTTCTAATAAACTTCTTTATCGTGTGTAGTTTTCAGGTTCTGGTTAAAAAAATATAGACGTTTAATTTGTAAAATTTATTAATATTAGAATTTACTATTATGAAGTTGTACTAATTTCTTGGAAGAGAGAATCAATATATTTCCATCTTATTACCTTAAGTATCTGAAAGCTTATTAAGGTATTAATAAATCATTAAAACTATACTTAAAATTTATAAAATGTACTTGATTATTGAAACTGAAACATTTTTATTACACTTTCTCCTCGTAATATTTCATTTTTAAGTGAAAGTAATGATTCAAAATAACTTTAATAGGTGATAAATGTTGTTAAATTTATAATTATGTGTTTAAAATTAGTAAAGATAAATAAAAGTTCATAATAGTGGTAGTAAACATTTTCAGTTAATAGTTAATAAAAAGACAAAAATATATTTTATTGCATATTTCAAGTGGCAATAGGCATTTATAAAAATGCATTAGAAATTTTAATTACAAATAAAATCGATTACACTATTTCTCTGATTTAAAACATGTTTATGAATTTTTATTAATAATTTTAAAATAAATGGTATTCTTTATGATAACTTAAGAAATGGCTGTTGTATCTGACCTAGCTTTTGAATTTTAAACAAGTACTTATGGCAAGAAAAATGACATGAAAGGGTTGAGAAATTTAGGGTCCAGCCATGGATATCTCAAAAACCGAATACTTATGCGTAGCTAGAACGGAATTAGAAAAGTAAATAAAAGTTAGCAATAAATAAAATTACGTTGTCAACAATTCCAATAGTGACATCTCTCACATTTGACCAATATATAAACTATTTCATTGGTTGTCAGCTGATTACTTGATGGGAATAAATTCAATAAAATGTTGCGTAGGAAGTAAGAAGGACGAGTTCTTAAAATAATAAATTTTGAAAAAATGATAATAACGAAATTTATTGTAAAATTAATTCGAAACCCTTTTGTATTCTTAGGTTTTTGTTAAAAGTTTAAATATGAGCCATCTGGGCTGTAGAGAGAACATACACAGACACACAGACAGACAGATACCACATCGAAAACAACTTTTTACGAATGGGGGGAGTTGAAAACACATTTTTGCGACCAGTTTTGGATTTAATGGTTTAACCTTTCATCAAGCTTTAAAATTTATATATAAAGGATGTAATAAAATATGAAATATTATGACAATAATTGGAGAATTAGACTATTAGAACATTAGTGCAATATGTTTATTTCTTACAGTGATCACGACAAATGCGCCCTCGACATATGTGTCTGAAAAAACATACATTTTTGAATGGCATGGTCAATGGAGAATTATGTTTCAACGAAAATAGATATTTTTACGAATCTTTCGTGGATATACAGACCCGTCGAAAATGAATAATAACCATGTGACCGCGTAGGTAGGCAGCCCAAACGATATTTGATATTTTAATGCTGGTAATCCTGTGCAATTAATCAGATGTTTCGATATTTCAATCATGGGCGTTCGTTACAGTAAAAGTTCATTTGTGTTTGTGTTTTTTTTTAATCTAATACATCTATAGTAATTGATAAAATAGCAAACAATATAATACAAAATAAATTTTACAGTTATCTTTGTCAACAAGTGTTGAGTCATTATTTTTTATAATCATCGTGCAATACTTCAATAAATGGCTGTAAAATGATATTGCGACATCTCTCACTATATATTGTGTTATGAAAAAATATTGGGCCAATATTCGCCACAGCCACCCAAAGTCCAATATTAATCGGATGTAAACTAGTTTCAAGAAAATTCTTTAAATTTCCTTGGCCTACGTTCATCAGACATAAATGTTAGGTTTAATAGGTTATTATTATTATTTAAATTTTGCATGAACCATTGGCAATATTACATACGTTGTTCAAAATCGTGTGGATATTAATTTTGCACAACAAATACAACTTGTAAGCGTACATTTTTAGCTTTTTCTTGAGTGTTTTCTGGAAAGTTTTATAAGACGTACCTATATCAATAAATTAAATTATTTAGACTAATGAATTTCGCATTCCACTTCGAAAATGAGCCATAAATTTTTATTTAACATCTCCTAAAGTATGCATCCTTCTTTAAAACATTATTTTATTGGTTTTAAAATTAGGAGAACAAATCTTAATGAATTTACAAAGTCAAAACCCTTAGCATAGTAGACCTTTAGTAACTACGACATAAGTATCAAACAAGATTTGTTTAAATAAATTTTGGTTAGTAATTGTTACGTGTAGTATGCAAAATACTCTAACGCGAGGGTAGCATCAGATACGGTTGAACCTTTTAATGGTACTTAAGATCTTAGTCATATTTCATGAAGTAGACTATATTAAGCAATCTTTAGTAGGGAATTTTGTATTAAAATCATCAATTATTGCAGGTAATTTAATAAAATTTCGTATTTCGTAAATTTTGTAATTATATTTACAATATTTTTTTAATATTACATATTTTTATTGAGAAAGACATAATTCTTAATTATTTGTGCAAATTCTATAGACTGTAAATTTTAAAAGGTGCAGAAAGTTTTCAAATAATATGCCCTTTACTTTGTTCTGTTCCTATATTATAAATTTCTTTTCGTGGCTATACAATACAACAAATAAAACTTAAATTTCTGGGTAAATTGCATATCTATTGAAAAGTAAAAGATGAAATACAACAGTAGGCTATCAGGGCAAATAAGTGTCTGGCTGGTAAACGGTACTACATCAAGAAAAATGTTTTAGAAAGAGGGTGGCTAAGTTTTACGTAATGAAATTTTTAGCGAACATTATTCTTCTTAGTATTCCTATTTTTAGTCTCATTTGCGGAGGATGGTGATTATCATGACCATCGAGTTGCGAATTTTCAGCCAGGAAAGATATTTTCTACCTGCACTTCTTTTATATTGAGTGTATTGAATTATGACAAAAAAATAAATGGAAAAACTGGAGAGCGAAAAAAATATGCACCTGGTTGTCAGAACGATGTATCAAGCAGGCAAGATGCAAAATGCCATACAAGTAATGCAACGAATAAATATAGAACTCGTGGGCGCAATTGAAATGAGATGGTCAGGATAGGAACTATTCTGGATGTGATAATAACAGACACGAATTGTGCATAAAAAAACATAAACAAGAGAGTACTCAACTTTGTCTCAATAAACGAACGTGTAATGCTATTATAAATAGACGCAACTCTAGTTAACATGTCTGTTATACAGGTATATGCACCTACAGCGGACAAGGACGAACAGAAGATAGAAAAGCGAGCTTTCAACCACAATAAAAAAGATTAAAAAAGGAAATGTTATATTTGTTACAGGCAATTTTAATGCCACAATTGGTAAAAGACCACATGAACATATTCATTCCAATCGCCAAAACACAAAAGGCTAACAACTGTGGCGATTACAAAACAATAAGTGTGATGAGCCATGTATTAAAGACCTATTTGAAAATAAAACACAATCGTATTTACAAGCAATGCGAGGAGAAAATATCTAGCACTCAATTTGGCTTCAGAAACGCCCCGGGAACAAGAGAAGCACAGTTTTGCACCCAGGTGTTAGTTCAGAGTTATCGTGATGTTAACTGCGACACGTATTGCTGCTTCATAGACTATGACAGGGCCTTTGATATAGTGCAACATTTAAAGTTAATAGGCATTTTAAAAGAAGTGGGATTAGATAATAAAGAAGTACGCATCATCGAGAATTTATACTGGGAGCAATCCGCTGACATCAGAATCGAAGGCGAAAAATTGCAATACAACGCGAAGTTCGCCAGGGATGCATCTTATCACCCACTTTATTTAACTTATATTCAGAACACATTTTCGATGAAGCACTTCAAGGTGCACATTAAGGAATTATTATAAAAGGGCAATGTTTAAATAATATAAGATATGCTGATGACACCATCGTATTTGCAGAGTCAATAAACAATTTGCTAGACCTAATAAATAGCATAGCAGTGATAACTGATAACAGCACTGGAAGAAGAAGAAGAAGTTTGTTGGGGATGTTGTTAATTTATAGATTTTTCGCTGTTAGTTTGAGTGTAGTTCGAGTCCTTTTATGTGTTTTATACAATAATTCTTAATCATATTTTTTTACAGAGCACATTTTTAGATCACTATGTATGAATAATTACAAATCATGGTATGCATCTTCACATGACATTTGTTGAGCCATTCTTAAATATTATCTAAATTTTCTGAGATGCAATCTTTGGGTTGTTAAGATCGACACGTTATCAGAGAAGGTAGATGTAGGTAGGTCCGCATATTTCTTTGGGGAACGTTGAATTTGATTGAATGTCTTTAGTAAATTCTTCTTTATGTTTTACTTGGTAGTATCGCTTCAACGATCAAACTTCTGCCGATTTCGAGATCAATCGAGGTGTAAAGCAGGGATGCATATTTAGTCCGCACTAATTCAATATCTATGGATGGTTGGAACAAGGGAATTTCAATAAACGCCAAATTGTAGCTGCGAATGAGGATGAGATGATATACCTAATAGTTACAGTAGAAATACGTAAATTTGGGCTTGTGATTAACCGTTCTAAATCTAAATTAATGACCGTACCAGCCAACTCCAATTTACCCGTGCCCTGAACCATCTGGAAACCGCCTCATAGTTTAATTACCATAAGCAATGATGGTGACTATATGCCTGAAATAACGAGACGTACCGGGATGGCAAAGTGCACCAAGTCATGGTTGAACAAAATCTGGAAAGATGGATAAATCACAAATTCAGTTGCCTATTCTCTGATTCTCCCTTTGTCGGGACGTGAACCGTGCGGGTCAAAGAAAAAAAAACATTGATGCTTTAGAGATGTGGCTTATGGATTTCCTGGAACTTATCCATCTCTTTTGGAACTGAACATTAAAATAAGGCTGCCCACAATATGTTTTTAATCCATATTTCAATTTTATGGACACATAACGCACTGCTATAAAAGCTGCTAATTGTTGGCAAAGTGATAGTACGTAGACCGAGGGGTAGATAGTCAACACGTTAGGTCAATGTGATACAACATACTGTCGAACCAACATTACACAAAACGCTACGCAATGCTAAAGACTACAAGAGATAGAAAGATATTACATGTAAATGAGTTCTTTAAAGGGTCGCGATCTTTAGCAATGAGTCCAACAAAATATAGAGATTGCTGTAAAATGTAGTATTCAACTTTGTAAAGGAGGCCGGTGTGCAAGACTTTGTCTTATTTAAGTACACTTATAAGATCTCTTTCTTTTCTTTCTTGTTGTAAGGTGTTTGATATACACCAGTTTTTTAGAAGTAGTTCTCTTTATATCATCTGTTTAGTACTTCGTTGTTGGTTATTCTTTTCTCTCATAAAATTTCTGAATTCTTCTGTATCACCTTATTTGGGTGGTGTCAGCGTAATTCAGCGGTTTAGGCATGTGATTGCTGACCTTATGATCGTGGGATCGCACCCCACAATATTAAAAACTATTAAATGCTCCATTCTGCCCCAACTTCACAACCTGCTAGCAATCGTGGGGTTTCATGGCTAAATCTTCTTCTGGTCCGGAATTAGATGAGAAATCATGTAACTCTAATGGTTAGGAATCCATTTTAAATAGTAGGTTCACTTGTAATGTAAGTTGCCAGCATTACAGCGGAGAAGAGGCTATGCGCCAGGAGTGGCGTTCTTAAGGCTGCAACATATTCAAACTACTTCTTTAGAATCTATTGTTATTTACCATTTTAGCTATGTTAATTTTTAGTCCGCATTACTACTGCAACTCTATTTAGTAGTATCTATAGGTTATGCTTAGTGTTGATAATTAGGGTCATGTTGTCCAGATATTGTTGAGTTTTTCTTCATCTACCTCTGTTTATTTCTAAATCTTTTACTGCCTCTTCAAAAATTGGTTTGATGATAGTGCCCATATTTTCTAGCTTTATATCTTCTATTATCTGCTTCTATACTTAAGTACTAAATATAGAATTTATTGTCCCATTTATTATATGTAGGTCCTCTATTGCTTTATGTTTGTGTTGTGTTATTACGATGTTACTTTCTAGAATTAAATAATTAAAAAAAATATGAACATACATACAATATAAATCAAAACAACATTAAAAAATTATGTCACTTAAAGTGATAACAAGCTATGGAACAAATAAATTATATTATATCAGTGGTCAGCATTGATTCTATTATGTAAATTATGGTAAAGTTAATTATAAACGCACATTGATCAATATTAAATATTGCTACATAAATATATGTATTTATATTAAATACAGGTTGTCCCTAATTTAATAAAATGATTTTAAGTTTAGTTATCCACATCTTATATAGTTTTTTCTTTTACAATTTTACTTTCATTTATAAAGAAAAAGAAAGTATGGAAATCACAAAAATTTTGGATTTTTTGCGTTTTCGACTCCCCTCATCCAGAAAAGGTTTTTTATGCATGTGTGTGTGTGTCTTTTTTTTTACTGTAAATCTTCAAAAGACGCTATGAAGCCCATGCTTCATAATGGGATTTTTACCACTAAAGCCACCTCCCATAACGTACTACCACCCCGCGGAACTGCCGCCAAACATTACTTCGCGGGNGAGAATGCACTGTACATGTTTCGCGCATTTAGCCAACCTCACCATAATTGAGGCAGCATTTTCATCTGTCAGGTCCCTTGCAGTCGCGAGCCAGGTGCCCGGGAACTGTAGCTTCGCAGACGTCCGCCTTTTCTGTCAGCTCGTCTAGATACTTTAGTTCAAGTGTTGATTCATCCTTCCAAGCTTCTAAACTCGGTAATTTTCCGAGCCTCCGTGCTATTGAACAACACAATTGAGAGGTCGCTGCTTTTTTTTAAGTCCAAGAAGTAAGTTTTTAAATGGGTTTCGCCAAATTTTTGTGATGTTCTTATCCACTTCTTTAAGATTCGTGTCGCTCGTCATTTGACGTAAAATGTCCGCAGAGGAGGAGCCCTCCTTCGCCTTTAACATAGTAATCTCCGAACGCTAAGGCTTCAATGGTTTTAATCTTCGTTTCCTCACCACCTGTGAAGACTTTGGTGACACATTATTTTCGCTTGATGTTAATGTGCTCGAGTTCAATGTTGGATTATCTCTAAGCAGTGAATTCATCTTTTTATTTGTTTTACCTTATGTATTAACGACATGTTGGTGTCTGCTGCTGAGGTCTCCGGTCTTTGCAGCATGGGTGTCACATCCTCCATGTCAACAACCTGGTCGTAATACGTATGGAGGATTGAGCTCATCATACGTTAAATTTCGCCGCGAACATTGTGCTTCGGCTTCACAAATTCTAGAATGTCCGTGATCTACGATCCCAGCACCTAAAACGTTTCTTTCGTTTAATTTTTCTAATAGTTTTATGTAAATAGTTTCATCAGCGCTTTGTTCACGCTGAGAACGGGTATATCCTCGGTTGATTAATTTTACCCCAGTTCCCTGGTGCCCAGCCTTTGCTTTACTAGTCCTGGAATACGCGGACGGACTGGAGCTCGGCCGGAACAACACAGTTTCCGATCTCAGAGTTCAATGCGTACTTTCCGATCAGGACCCAAAGTAGCTGGTCACTGGTCGTATGCTGTACCTACCGTGTCTGTAGAGCAAGCTCACATCAGACCCCGCAGAACGATTGTTGTGTTTTTTCTTTGATGAATTACACAAATTTTGACTTTTTATATTCAAATTTCATTACAAAATTGAAATTTTATAAAAATGATATTTTTACACCATTTTAATTTATATATTGTTCTTAATCCACACGAAAGAGCTATTAATAAACCTTCTAACACAAAAATTAAATTTTCTCACTTAATCTTTGCGAAGTCTGTCAGTCTGTCTGCCTACCTGTCTGCCTGTGTGTTTGTGTGTCTGTCATGAGATGTCGATAGATATTTGAACAAGAATTGACCTTTTTTGTCATGATGTTTCTGTATGTGAATGTGTGTCCGAGCGCGAGCGCCTTTGTATTATTAATTATGTCTTTCCTACAGAAAACTCTTAAGTATTCTTATTTATAAGTAAGATTCTTTTTATAGGATCAGTTTTTGGGTAAAATCGTTGAATCAGTAGTGGAGATAACATGTATGATTTTACAAATACTGTATGAAAAGTTTTCTCTAAGTTTTGGACTCTCTGTACATGTAAATTAAAATTTTGTTTATAAATTGTAACCCACTCATATGACACGAAAGTCAAATAACATTTATAATTCTAATTAGCAATTAATAAAAGTCAAGCGGAAATATCAAAATATTGAATTGGTACACACAAATAATCCCTGCAGCTTTTGTTCATTAGTCAACATACAATATTTACAAAATATATATCACAAAAATATAAAATATTTATTAAATATAATTTATTTTTCAGAAAAAACAAGATGAAGAAACTTTTACACTATCAGTCTCGCTTCATTGTGAAAATAGTTCTGCAGACGGTGGTATTCAATTTAAGAAGGCAAACTTAAAATTAGCCGCATTAAACAAGTCTGTGAAATTGGAAAACGTTTTAGCTGTTAAAGAAGATATTGGATGCAACAATGCGATTAAAAATTATCCGCATAAAATTGAATCATTTAATATTTACAGTTGCGATAACGCCAAAGTTAGGGCTTATAACAAAATAAATTTTGATTTATGCGAATGCAATGATGATGAAGTTACAATTACTCAAACGTGATATGTTTATTTAAATGATTACATGATTAATTAATAAATATTATTTTGAAATTATTTGTATTTAATCCCAACTAAATACAGGCTCTAACGAAAAAAGCTGGACAATTTTTTTACACATTAATAGGTGTGCACAGCTTACTTAAAGTAAAACAAATATAAACCTATTAACACATTAGAGAAAAAAGTTTATAGTTGTGTGAGGTTATTTTTTTACCCAGATCCCATTTATTTTAATTTAGGATATTGATATTTCTTCAGTAATTTCTCCAGTATTGGGACTACGTGCTTACTAATATTTCCTTACTAATTTACCTTTTCTACTTCTTCTTTTAATATCGATGGTCTAGTACCTTCTTTCTGGGCATTATATTTTTCTTTTTTAAATTGAGCTTCAGTGTAGAACTGCGATTTCTGTGTTTCTTCGCTTTTACCATAGAAAATGTTTCTATATTGTAGTTAATATAGATTTCCTTGTCTCAACTTTGCTTTTTTGGTTTTATTAATTATCTCAACTAGTTGTTTGTAGAATTCGTTAGTTTCTTGTTTTGTCATACTGAATGTCTGGGGATAAATCTGTATATAATTAATGATAGTAGGCGTTTACTTCTATTATCAACATCCTCACATACTACTACTAATTAAAGAATTGGTTACTGTCTGGGCCAATCTTCTGTTAGGAATCATTTCTACTCCCAATTTGTTACCTCTTTCTTGCACCTCATCTCATCTTGCTTATGTCCATATTTTCTGGGTTCTTCCACCCCTATCAGTAAGATAGCAAATGGGATTTGCATATTCCGACAGTTAATTAGTCGACAGTGACAGTCATGCGTAAATATAGTTAAAGAGCTTTTTTTTACAGCGGTTGCAGTTTATCACATCCTTTGCCATTTGCTCTTATCTTTGCATTAACCTGGTTACCTGTCCCTCACATTCATTTCTTGTTTTGTCTCATTTTCCACGATTTTCTGGGTCCTTCTCTTCTATGTCTATGTGGTACCCATTCTAAAAAAATTTTTGGTCATGATCCGTCCTTTGAACATGGCGGGCCAAAAATCAGTCACTTTTTGTTAATAGTGTCTGTTTACATACATTCTTTTTCGTATTTCCTCATTTTGGATATGCTCCACCCTTGACACTTCATACGATCTTCTTTAGGCTTTAGGTCTTTTAATTCATTTTCCTTCCTTCCGCTTGTTAACTTCCCATGCTTCCGAGCTGTAGATAACAACACTTCCCAAAATTGTGGAATAAACATTTTTTGCCTTTGCAGCTATTTTGTTATTCCACAATATTAAGTTCTGTTGACCCATTGCTCTTCTATCTTGATTAAGCTTGTTATCAATAGGGTCATTATAATCAGCTAACAATTAATGAAATGGGTTATATATCATTCAAAAGTGATGTATGTCACTATCGGAGTTATTGCCAACATACATTTCACAACAAAAGGAAGTTTCAGAGATATAGTGCCAAACCTAATTTGCTAATAATTAGTGAAATATAGTTTTGTTTCTATTAAAAGTAACGGATATGTATTAAATTTGTGAATAAGTGACGTGTGGTGACTACACCTCCATTTTACTTTCATTTACAAAGTAAATTAAAGTATAGTAATCGCAACAATTTTCAAAATCGAGATTTTTGCGGAAATATCCGTTTTCGACCTTCCTCATTCAGAAAAAGTTGATTTCG
>JARJDX010016706.1:0-10425 GCA_030264735.1 Gymnusa sp. GC000175 | reverse complement strand
GTATTTGCCCATGAGAGCCATCTCTACCAGTCCCCATTTGGCTGGCGCGATGCTCCCGTCGCGGTGACTCCTGTCGATGACCGCCCAGACCAAGTGATCTTTAGTGATCTCACTGTATGTTCTTTTCGGGGGTCGAGACTGTGGAGAGGGGCCTATCTGCGCCCTCTTCTTACCCATGAGCGGGGATTCATCCATTGACCTGTTCTTTCTTTTGGACGATCCTTGGATTGCCTTTGACTCAGGGTCCTTTATTACTCTGTGGGCCCATTCGAGGTTAGCTTTGTCCTGTTCAGACAGCTTTTCCTCTGGGATATCCTTGAGTTTTTCTACGAGTCTGTACGCCGCCCCTATGTCCCTGTAGGCTCTGATGGACGGTTTCACCTCCTTCTTGCTAGATGGCGCTTTGTTGAGCTCTGCATCAGTTTCGGATATTTTAGAAGATCTCGTTGGCCTACTTCTTTTGCTGTCCTCGTGGGAAGGTAGTTTTCCTTTGAGGGTGGACTTCTTTGGGAGGGGGGTTTGCCCCGAGAATGGATGTTTGCCTACACCATATCCGATTGGGCGGCCTGCTTGCGCAGGGTGGGATTTCGAGCTTCCGCCCTTAACCACCCGGTGACTAATTCCTTGTTTTGTTTCATCCATTTTAAGGAAGGGGTTGTGGATTAACTTGGCTTCATTTCTTCCTTTTGACCGTTCCAGCAAGGGTGACCCTGCCAGGAGCATTGCTCTAGCTGGTATCGCTCTTTAGTTCATCGAAATTACTGAGCCCTTTCACTGCGTCATAGTGTTAATCCCCGAGAGAGGTGACGTTACTTCAATTGCAAAAATTTGTGTAGGTGGTTTATCAAAGTAATGAAATTCAAGATCCTCTATACCAGTGGTTCTTAACCTTTTATTAGTCACGGCCCCCTTAAAATCCTAAAATATTTTTGCGGCCAGTACCCTCACCCCCACCATTAGCTAACTCGTAATTACTTGTACAAAAAAACTTTCAAATATACCAATAAAACTAGTAACAATTTTTTTTTATTGTAAAGCTATAAAAACTTGAAAAATTCTAATACTGTCCGCGGCCCCCAGGGGTCTGTGCCCCTCCCTGTTAAGAATCCCTTCGCTAGTTGACACACAAGCGTGAAGGTTACCAAATTACAAACTTTAATTGACACACAAGCGTAACGATTACTAGAAAAACAAACGATAGTTGACACACAAGCGTGACGATTACCAAAAAACAACGATAATATAAAATATTTTTGCGGCCAGTACCCTCACCCCCACCATTAGGTAACTCGTAATTACTCGTACAAAAAAAACTTTTAAATATACCAATAAAACTAGTAAAAAAAAATTATTTGTAAAGGTTTAAAAACTTAAAAAAATCTAATATTTTCGCGGCGCCCCTATATACTGTCCGCGCCCCCCCTGTTTAGAATCCCTGCTCTATACCTTCGAGAGAAGTAATACCTAATATAATAGGTGGATATAAAGCAGCTTTTGCAATAATTGAAGCCATTTTGTATGGAACTGTTTCAGTGGAATCTCTATTATCTTTTTCTATTGTTTTTGCCTTCTTCCATTTTTTAAGCGAATTCGCGCTGTAGATAGAATCTGGAATTACATTTTGCAAAAATGGATAAATTCCAGCTTTTTTGAAACCATTTTTAATTATGCCCGCATTTAAATTACTCTAAATCTCCCCAATCAATTTTGAAAGTTGTTTCTTTGGTAGCTTCACTCCGATATTCTTTTTTGGCCACTTTACTAACTCTTGGTCCTATGATGTGTACAACGACTTAAAAACACTTATATCCAAAGGCTGTAGCACATGACTGGTATGACTGGGGGCAATTTAAGAATTAGATTTTCTTGAGAAGCTATCTTTATTATTATATTTATTCCTCTTTAAAAATCCTTTTCCTTTTAAATGATCCTTTTAAATGATCCATTATGGTATGCTGTATCTTCTTTTGCTTGCTCTATAAGCATTTATGCGTCCTGCTTTAATCCCTTCAACAGCTTCTTCAAGTGTTTGTTTTGAATAATCACCTCTGTTAGTTTTTCTAACGTAGTTGCAAACCATGTTATTGCTAAAAAAAACAAATTAGGTACTTACCCTTTATGAAGAATTAGGGTGCAAAAAATAAACTAAGATACGAAACATGTGCAAACTAGTACGCATTTACCCCACTATGTTGGTCTGCCCAAGCCCCAAGATATAATATTTACGGGGCAACATCAGACTAGTGTTTTTTCAATAAATTAAACCAAAAAACAAATAAAACTGTTTATTTAATGTTAAAATACATTAATATTATACTTACCTAAAATAACAACACTAAATATAAAATTATATCAAGAACTATTGCTTGTTTAGGGACACCTCAATGTTGCTTGTTAGTTTACAAGTGATTGCTTAACACAAACAGATATAATTCAAGGAAATGCGTTTATTCGTCTATGACGAATAGCTCATATTAACTTATGGTACATTACTACAAGGTTCTGCGCAGAAGTAAAAGAGTTATCACAACAAAAAAAGAAGAGCTATCTGGCATACAAAAGCAATCCAACACCAGAACTGAACGCCGAGTAATCAAACAATTAAAAGAAAAAGCTATCGAATACAACGTGCCAGCATATCTATGTTTTGTTGACCTCACCAAGGCATTTGACAAAGTTCGTCTAACTGACGTTATCGGCTTACCAAAAGAGAGAGAAACACCCGACAATATCGTTAAAGTTATACACAACTTAAATACCAGCAACCACACAAAGATTAAAGCAGAAGACAGTTATACGAAAAACATAAGAACACCAGGGGGAATCAGACAGAGAGATAGTCTCAGTCCATTTCTATTCAACCTACTAATGGACAAAATTATAGAAGAAGTGTCAGCGATGGGTCACGGCTATTGAATGGGCCGAAACAAAATCAGTACGCTACGCGTCGTCGGCGTAGCATATACGCCGACGACGCAGTTATCATCGCAGAAACAAAGTATGACCTGCAGCGACAGCTCCATAAATTAAATCTAACAGCAGCAACACTAAACATGAACATATCAGTAGAGAAATCAAAGTGCATGACCCTAACCAGAGAACCCATAAGATGTAAGCTCGTAGTCCAAGATCAACCTATTAAGCAAGTATTCAAGTTCAAGTACGTAGGCATGGATATATCGGACCACCATAATCCAATAAATGATCTGAGGAGTCACATGGTATGGGCAAATAAATAAATGCGTATCGACAGCAAGGTCAAGACCTGCGTTAGGTCAATAATGACCTACGGTATTGAGAAGAGGCAACTAAAACAAAAAGCGTGTAGCAGAAATAAAAACCCTAAGAAACATACTCGGAAAGACAAGAAAAGACCGAGTCAGAAACAAGGATATAAGAGAGTAATGTCAGGTGCAGGACGTAGTAAGATGGGGGCGGCAAAGGAAACGACAATGGCACGCTCATGTAGCCCGAATGATAGAAGATGGACTACCGCAAATAACATTCGAGAGCAGACCAGAGGGAGATAGACCTCTAGAAAGACCACCGAAAAGATGGAAGGATAGTTGGCAATCGACATCTCAAGAGATCTCAAGGCATCCCAATTAACAGATCAAAAGATCCTAATAAAGTAGAAGAAGAAGGAGACATTACTACATACTAGCTAGAGAAATTTCGCTCATATTATAATAAAAGTAGCCCGTATATACACTTGCCCCGTTTACGAACTTACCCCACTTTACCTTACCTAAGTTAAGAAGTAATATTTGACAATAATACATATAGCTTAACATTTGCATCACCAGAAATGACTTATGGGGGAGAAAGAGGTTTCAAAAATTGAGCCTCTTGCGATAGTAATTGTAATGGGGGATAAATCACTTTGTGATGTGGAATTGGAATAGGAAACATAAGTTGCTCAATTGTCCATTTCACTCAATAGTGTATCTGAAAGAATATTATTGATTTTCGCTTGTGTAAAATCCGAGTTTGAGGATTAAGCTGCATTAGCTGTTCGGATACCAGCTTTCCAAAAATGCTGATATGGTCAGCAGGAGTCTGTCGAGCGGAGGAAAACTTTTTCAATGCTTGACTCGCCTCGTTTAAACTTTCAAGTACGGAAATGGATGCTGAAGAAGCTGGCTTTGCACTACGTTTTTTTTTATTACGCTCATTTTGATCCCCGACTGATGGTCTCACAAATTCTTCAGTATTTTGCTTTGTAAAGTTTGAAAATTATAAAAATTTTCATTACAAGTGGAACCTTCCCCACTGTCTTGGTGCGGTTAACGGAAAACATATTGTTTTGCAGGCTCCGATTAACAGTGCATCGGACTTTTATGCCTACAAAAAAACGAACAGCATTATTTTGTTGGATGTAGTCGACTACGATTACAATTTTTTATTTGTAGACATTGGTGCTGAAGGCAGAATGAATGATTCTGGGATATACTCTAGTACTTAGTACTCTTTAAAATTACAACGTGAGGAAAATCTACCACCTGCTTAACCACTTCCCGTTAGAAGTGTTTCTGTACCATATGTATTGGTAGGAGATGACGATTTCGCCTTGAGCAAATATTTGTTAAAGCCGTATTCTGGAAATCATGAAAAGGATCTTTGAAACGGGTATTTAACCATAGATTATGTCGAGCCAGAAGAATACTCGAAAACGCTTTTGGTATTATTTCAAGCGTATTCAGAATCTTCCGAACACCAATGCGTTTAGAGCTCGACAAGGCTATGGCTCTGACATATACGTGTACTACTATTCTGCATTCCAAAACTTATAACAACTTTTCTTTGTTTTGCAATTTGGCGAGATCAGCTGCTTAGATTGGTACGGTAGGGGAGGTTCGTTTAAGGAAAAAAATGTTGGGCGCCAGTAATTGGAGAAATTACAGAAAGAACGATCACAAAAGGCACATATAAAACGTCGAAGGTGTTCAATTGTCCTAACTAAAGTAACCAGCCAGTGATAAATAAAACACAATATCAATTTAATACATATATTGCACTAGCCAAAAATTTTAATGTTATATCAGTTGCTGGTTATCAAAAAAAAATTACGTTATAGTTTCCTGGTAGCTGGAGACAAAGGTTGCTCTACAGTTTTTTTATGGGTCTCCGCCACCTGGTAGGAGCGAGATCGTTGAGGCTTTAATTGACTTCCAGCATGCTGGAATTCCAGACTTCCGTTGAAAATTAAACTGCGGGAATTTATAACGACCCCTTTGCCGTAGATTTGAGCTCTTTGGATCTAGAAGTCTCTTCTTCTACTGCTCTGCTTCACGGAGGCGTCAACAAGGTCATACAACACATAAAATTAAATTATAATTAGCAACCAATCACCTCACAGGAAAGTTGAAAGGGAAACAGTAAATATATTTAAATGAACTAAGAATAAACAATTAACCAGAATAAAAAATAATTAGTGGCGCTAGTGCAAATTGAAAGAGTATAAGTATAAATTAACTAATAAATTAAGTAAAGTATGTATATAATTCAAATGAAATAACTAAAAATAATTTTTAAACTGACCAAAAAAACGTCCGTCTCGGAAACTAAGGAAAACATGTGATAATAACCCAGAAAAATACAAATAATCCCCCAAAGAAGTAACATTAATTGAATGATTTAACAAAAGGCAACAACGCCACAAAATTAACAAAAATTAAATTAAATAAAAATTTAACACATGGCTCCCATACCACAAAAGACAAGAATTAATTTAATAATTAAATTAAATTAAATTTCACACATGGTTCAGATATCACAAAATACAAGAATTATATTAATAATTAAATTACATAAAAATTTACCACGTGGCTCTCATGCCACAAAATGCAAAGTTAAATTATTACAGAATTTAAGCTGACTCACGCGTGTTCGTCGCAGGGTCGCAGGACTTCCAAGATGAATCTCAATTAATTGTAAAGATTTAACGTTTGACACGCTTTGAGGAGTTTAATCATCAACTGCAAAAAAACATTCCACACGGAAATTTACGGAAATTCTCTCGCAACTCAAATACACCTTTTGAGCGGGACCGTAATTAATTCATCAGTTGAAATTCGCAATAATTTTAAACCGATGGCAATTTGCAGCTATGATAAATTAAGATTTACAAAAATTTATGCCAAAATGGTGTCATGAAAATTTCCACAATCCCTTAAAACGTGTTTCAGAATTCGCAATGAATCCAACAAATACTTTACATTAAATATTTACAATATTTAATAAGAAAGTTATTACATTACGGTTTTACAACAAGACGACTTTCGAGACGACCACGACGGCCCCGCTTCTATCTTGGAATTTCTCCGATCTGCTCTTGACTACACACTTAACGGAACGTTGACAAACAGTAAGAGGGTAAGTGAGTAAGATCGAACCATGGGGTTTGCGGCATTTTATTATTCTCCGCGGGGGTGCACGATAGCTTCGTAACCTGACTAAGCACTCGAATGCAGCCGAAGCCGACAGAATGCCGCGCTTATTGGAATTAACCAGTCGAAATATTTTGACCAAAATGCTTAAGCGCAACAAGGGTTGCCTACAATAAAAGTCCATATTAGTAAATTAATTTTAAAACTCAGATTACTTTTAAGAAGGTGACGAAATACAAATCTTTCTTAACAAACTTGTCACGAACAGCAAGAATCCTTTCAACCCAAGCGAAAGCTATTAAAGACAAATTTGACGATTGTTTCAAGTTGGGGCAGTTCTTTAGCAAGTAAATTATGACTGATTTATTTATTTATTGCTATGGTTAGGGTTAATAATTAAATCATCGATTCAAATATTATATCAATAAAAAAATTATAGTTATTATGTCAATATCAATAAAGAAATATATAAATAAATGGTAAGACTTATAACCCGCATAAACCGATCCAGAGCTTTATATGCACACCAATTGGGTGTATAAACATCCGATGGTGAACTTTCCGTTCCCTTAGACTCTACCACTATTTTCTAAGTGGTCTGTAGGAAGACATGAGAGACTCTTTTTTGTTTTTTAGTTTAGTGATAGATCAAATGATGTTTGCAGTTTTTACTTTTATTCGATTTGAGTGCTCTAGGTATTTTGAGTTCCACAAGATGAGAAAACTTTTATACAGCTCTATAAATCGAAGAGTTTTTTCATTGCTGCATTTCTATAAAAAAAACATAAAACCCAATATAAGTAAGAATTACATCTTTTTAAATAAATTATTATTATTATTATTATTATTACTAGATTGAACATTGACTACATGATAACTTAAAATTTACGGTCATCAAGTGACTTTTTGTTTCAATTGATACTTTTCTTTTTCAATTAACGTGAAAATATTATTCATTCCCCATTTTCTTCCTAACTGATTACATAAATTTTAAAATATTGAGGATTTTTGACGAAAAAAAATATATAAAAATAAGCATTTTTTTCCTTTATGTTTTCGCCTTGTATAAATTAAAATGGTGAATTGGTTTAATTTAAGTGGCTTAGTGGTAAAGATAAAGGCAAGTCATCCCAGGGACCAGTGTTCAATACTCTGTCCGCCCATGTGTTTTTTTTTTTAATTTTATCTTATTTAATTTCATGTTAAAAATGTATTTCTGTGATTATTTAATAAAATTCAATTATTCACCGAAAATCTTTTAATTTTTCCAATTTAATTAAATTATTGTATGATTTAATAAGATGGAATTGTGAGAAATTTTTAAATATTTTATGTATGCAACCAAACATACACCGATCAATTATAAAATTCAATTTTGAATGTCAATCTCTCGATTTCGACTATTTGCACATTCTTAACACTTAATCTCCCGATTCCGACTATTTGCGCATTCTTTAACATACACAGGGAAATAATTCCGACTTTCTAGACATTTATAAACTCCGACCACCGATTTCTGGGTGGAGTTTAGGATTACGACTTTTTGCGTTTCTGTGGCACAGCGCGGCTTCATATGGAAAGTTAGGAGGCAGCAGTCAAAATACACACACACAGTTTTTAAATGAACTACAATTGACTGATGATTGCGGTTGCTGCTTGTGAGGTACAAGTCTTAATCGGAGCTGGAGTGGTCAATAAAAACAAATTTTTGTACGATGAAAGCTGGTAGTTGTTGCTGGTCTGGAAGTCGAAGCGAAAACTGCCGTTATGTGCGAACGAACGAAGTGTATGGTTTATAGACCGCTATAGGGGGAGGTTGTCCCCCCTTTTCAGTCTTGGTGGGTGTTGTTTGGTATGAATGCCGTCGTCAAGCCCAACGTGTTTGATGTCGTGGTGTGCGCTGGGGTGGAGTTGTTTTGCCAACCATCGGTTCTTTTCACAACCTTTTTTTTGTTGGTTGGGTGGTTGAGTGAGTTGTGTTTTTTTTTTGTATTTGTGAATTTATTTGTGATTTAGTGCATGTTTTTTGCTTGTTTGTATGTTTTTGCGTTATGTGTGCGGGTGTGATTTGTGAATTTATTTGTGATTTGGTGCATTTTTTTTTTCGTTTCTTTTTTTGTGTCAGGTAGGGTAGGATTGGTTAAGGTAGGGTTGGTCAGGTTAAATTTTTTTCTTCTGCTGCTTCTTTTTGCTGTTGTTTGTAGTAGTAGTGGAGTTTTTGTTGTTCTTTATTGCAACTAAGTTTTTTTTTTATATATGTATTTGTGATTGAATTTGATTTTTATATATATGTTTGTGATTGTATGACATTTGGTGTTTGTTTTTTGTTTTTTTTATGTGGGGTGATTAAGGTTTGTTGGCATTTTTTTGTTTATTTGTTCTTTGCTTTTTTTGTTTAAGCGCTTATTCTGATTGTGTGCTAGATGTTGAGTCACCGGTGCCTTCTTATGTGATGCTGAATACTTCCGAGTCGCTTGCTTCTTCCTGGTCGCTTGCTTCTTCCGAGTAGCTTGCTTCATCCGAGTCGGCTGCTTTGTCTGTATCTGTGTTCTTGTCTTCTTCTTTTGTATGTTTGTCCAGTTAGCTTCTTCCTCTGATTCTCGGAAGTATGATGACAGACGCCCGCGTCTGCCTCGGCGGCCACCAAGTCAGGAGGAAGGGAAATAGGGCTGTTTTGTAGGGTGACTTGTGGGAGGTAAGGAAACTTGGGTAATGAACGTCTGCGGCGTGGAGGGGAATTTTGGGATGAAGAGTATGTAGAGGTAGGAGTTTCTTGCCTCGATCGCGTTTTTGGCGAACGTGCCGCGAAGTATTTATGCGGAAGTCTAGCGAGGAGATGAACTTGATCGGAGTTCGAGGAAGGTTGAGGATGCGACGGAGGAAGCGCCTTTCGGCTGTGAGTAGTCGTTGGAATTGACTAAAGTTGCGGAATGCGTATGAAATAAGGATAGCTTGGTAGTCGAATGGAGGACTGATGAAGGTTTTGTAGGAGTGTAGAAGGGTGGGGATGCTGCAGCTGTCCGATTTCCCATGTAGGCTCGAGATGAGGTACATGCGTTGTCGAGCTCTGCAGAGGATGGAGGCTAAAGTTGTGAGAAAATTGGATGCCGATGGAGTGATGGGTAGGGAAGTAGGGATGTGGTGATTTTAGAGTTTTATGAAGATGCTGTAGGATTCGTAGCTGCGCTGGATTTTGGGATAGTGAAAGGTAAAAGGCGATGAGTTGGGCGTTAATCGTATCGGTTGCGAGCTTCAGTGTGGCTTCTTAGGTGGAGTGATGTGGGAGAAAACCGTGCTGGATGTTGGGAATGATGTGATGTGAAGTGCAGTAATCAAGAAGGCGGGAGTGAAGGATTCTCTTAAAAAGCTTGCTGAGGGGGGGCTGAGGAGGAAGATGGGGCGATATGAGTTTTTTGGGGTCGTTTTTGGATTTAGGGATCATGATGGTGTAGGAATAGTGGGATAGTGTACGGAAAGGAGGCAGAAGTTAAAAAATTTTGTGATGTGTGAAATTGGTATATTTGGGAGATGGGAGAGAATTGGTTTGAAGAGTCCGTCGGGACCAAGTGCAGGGTTTCTATACCTTTTCAGGTTCAAATTGGCACCAATCAAAACCAAATTGGCAATAATCAAAACCAAATTGGCACTAATCAAAATCAAATTGGCACCTAACAAAATCAAAATGTCAATTAACAATTTCAAGTTAGCATAAAATAATTTTTATTTAGCAGTACCATACGATTAAATAAAAATCAGTAAAAAATGTTATTTTTATGTACTATATTTAAAAACAATAACATGGAATATTAAATGAAAATTTGGAAAATTAATTAATTAGAAAATAATATTCTCCATATTCAATGCTGCTGGAATATATCTTTGGATATGGGCTATGAATCTTACAGAATTGGCTACATTGATTTTGTTAATATTATTCTGAATAATATCTTCCAGGCGGCGCATTCTGTATTCAGTTTGGGATATATTATGACGATCTTCTCCTGCTAAAACATTACTTAGTTGATCTGCCAAATCT
>JARJDX010016672.1:0-21547 GCA_030264735.1 Gymnusa sp. GC000175 | reverse complement strand
CTTTATCGACGAATACTGCGGATACTCCGGACAATCAAGTAACTAATATTAAAGTACTCACCTAAATGTAAAAAGTAAAGAACTAACTGATAGTCAACGAATGGAAAATTTGCTTCATAGCTCACATCATGAAAGGAGCGCGCCATGAAATGTTAAGAATGATAATTGAAGCCAAAATAACCAGAAAAAGATCCGTAGATATGCGGCAACAATCCTGGTTGAGAAAATTACGCCATTGGTTGACGTGCGATCGACATCTTTAAAGCTACAGTTTCCAAGACCAGAATCGCTATATGGATCGGTAAACTCCACGCGAAGACGACGCAATAAGAAGACGAATATAATAGTTAATTTTTAATGAACTAAATCCTTGCGTACGTTTTTTATGATTTATAAATTTAATATTATTTTTCTTTATTCATGGTAGAATAAATTTTGGTGTTACAATAATAAAATTTCAATTTTTTTTAAATAAATAAAAAAAAATGAATGACCAGTTAAAAAGGAACTACCACTTCTTATTTTTGGATTTTAGCCAAAAGTCACCAGGACCTTCCAATTTTAGTTAAAAGCTTAAATATGAATTTTCAGGACGATCAGTTTATCCGTCTGGGCTGTAAAGAGGACACACACATACACACTACTTTAAAATCAACTTTTTTTTGAATGAGGAAGGTCAAAAACGGATATTTCCGCAAAAATCTCGATTTTAAAAATTGTCGCGATTACTATACTTTAATTAACTTTGTAAATTAAAGTAAAATGCGTTATATGATTAAATTTTGAAGAATTTGCAATAAAAGTAAATTTAAAAACCTAAAAATGATAATTCACGTTAAAGAAACATTCGATTAACAAATATTATAATATAATAAAAGACAGCAGAGTTGATTAGACATTCACATAAGGTTTGCAAACAATAATCTGCCCAAAATATTGATTAATTAATATAATATCAACAGAATTTTATATTTAATAATAATAAGGCGACAATTTCGAAGGCTAAAAAAATGAAAATCCCTTATAAAAAGGAAGGACTGGACGTTTTTATTCGTGAATAAATTAATAAAATTTATCAACAATTAAAATATTATTTTTTAATTATAAAACTTTGTTTGACATAGTTTTTGTTTACATAGATTTATTAACAAGTGAAAAGTGAGCTGTTGTAGGAGTAGAATGTGGTGTGGCACGAAACAATTTTGTAGCTTTTGTGTTTGATTTAATAAGTGTCAAGTGACACGTCCAATTAAATAAACGGCATGAAAGTGTGGACGATAATTTTTTTCCGGGAAAAAATTTAATAATAATAATAATAATACGCTGTGCACACGTCATTAATCAGGTTGTTGGGTGTCAGAGAAGTTGGGAGAACAATGAACGTCGCGGGTCCGAGTTATGCAGACTCTCTCGCTCGCATTGTGTTGCGGAGCAAAAGTGGACACATGTCATTTACATGAGCGATTTATTATGGTAAACATATGCCATGTGCCCTCCACTTTGTGTTTCTTAAATAAATTAGCGTGTGACGAATGTAATAATATTTTCGAGGAGTAATGCATATTTAAAAAAAGGAGAGCCCTCGCGCATTGTGCAACACCGTCCGACTTCTTCTTATGTTTTTCACACGTTCACAGTCAATTTCAAACGGAGTCCATTTCGGATTTTATAAGAACGGATTTTATGTACCAGAAAATTGTGGACGTCATAAATCCTCGACGCGAATGTCACCTTTGCCTCAAGATAAGAAATTGCAATTTCATTACTCCAAGACGTAAACATGACGAATTAAAGAAATCTTAATTATAAAAAGTAATAAATTTTTATACAAGGTGAATACCAAAACCCAAGCAGCGCCTTTACTTTAAATGTTATTTACCTTGAAATTTATTTTATGAAATAACATTTTTATATTTAGAATAATAAGTCCTATCCAAACGCAACTTAAAAATGGGGCTTGCCATTTAAAATTAAACAAAGTACCACTTAATTACATATATCAAACTTTGAAGTTGGTTAAAGAAATAGAGTTATGGCGTTGGCCGGGTTTTGATATCCACCCTGTATAAAACGCTTCCAGGTTAAATTTTTACAAATTAAATCAATATTAATCAAAATTATTTTATTTATTTAATAAAAAATTCATATTTTAGATTATACCAGGTGTATAAATTAAAAATCTCCGAGACCACCAAAAAGAGGTTGAGGTAACTTTGGAATTCTTTTATTTTTTTCAGCGCAATCCAAATATGCAATTAAAAGTGAAGGTACCCGCTTGGAAATTAAAGTTGTCCCTTGCCTAACCCCAGGAGGGAAAAAAATATATCACTTTTACTTAAAGCACTTTTGTAATTACGGTTATTGGCGCTGTAGTCGCAGGAAAAAATATCGCTAAGTTTGTTTTTCCTGCGTTTACAGAGCCATCTATCGTGATCACAAAAAAGTTTTTCAACTGAAAGTTACCTATTTTTACTGTAGAATCTGAATATGCTATCCTCCCATTTTAAAAGAGCTGGATGGTTGGTATAAAACATCCAGTATTTATAATATTTTAAATAAAAAAAATTAGTAAAATAGAAATAATAGAAGTTAAATCGTCCGTCAACAGATTATTTTTTCACAGCACCAAAGTCTCCAGATTAGAAAGAAATTACAAGATCAGGATAAGCATCAAAGAAATTAAGGAAAAAAGGGGTCTTAAGTATTTAGGACATTTGTTATAGATAAGTAATAAAGAAGGTCACGAGGAGGATTTGATTGGGTTTCACTACGTCCAAGAAAGGAAGGTGGACCAAGAATACGTTGGAGTGAGGGTATTTAACGTGTGATGAGGGCGATAAAAAAAGTACAAAAGCAGCCAGGTGTAAAAACCCATATATTATTGGTAAAATATATGCAAAAGGTTTTGCCACTAAAGACTCTTAATAAAAACCAAACTAAAAATGAAAACGAGGAATACTGGAGCAAAAATAAACAAGTGGAATATATAATAAAGCATTTAAATGTCTAGGGGCAATGATAAGAGCTGAAAACATCACCCATGAGGAGTTTAAACACTGCATTAACAAAGGAAACTAATGTTACTTCACATTGCAACCTTTATTAAAGATTAAAAACCTTACTAGACGATCAAAAATTACACTATACAAGACTATCATAGGACCGATTGTAACATATGCACGCGAAACCATGACCGTAAAGGACAGCCAAATAGTTAGACGGTTTTAGAGAAAAAAACTGCGCAAAATATGCGGACCATACCACAGTAACACAGTAACAGGCCAAAACGGGACAAATAACTAGCCCAGATGTATAATAGCCCAGACATTGTACAAGAGATAAAGGCAAACCGACTGCGCTGGGCGGGCCATGTCCAAAGAAGTCACAACACGAGACTTATCAAATCTCCCATACAGATTTGATAAGTCTCGTGTTGTGACTTCTACCTCTAGGAGAGCGACTGCTAGGAAGACCTAAACTGAGATGGCGACAACATCCGCAAAGCTCTCGAAAATGGGCATAGCCTTTAGTATATGGCAGGAAATCGTAGACGACCGGCCCAGATGGAGTGGTACAGGCAGCCAAAACCCATCCCGGGTTGTAGCGCTACAAAAAAGAAGAAGAAGAATATAAAATAAAGCACAAGAAAAGACAAAGAAATATTCTAAATGAAACAGAAAGAACAGCATTATAGAACGATACGATGACCATCTTCTTGGCCTATCGCCCATGGATGTTGGCCATTACGCTGGTTCATTTTATTTTATTTATTGTCCGCAAACCGTAATTTTTGTCCATATTTGCAAATTTTGCAGGCGTGCGTTCGGCGTCGTCTTGCCGATCCTTGACCTACCATTTTTTTCTGTATTATGAGGTGGAGGAGGCAATTATCGTCAAACGATGAATACATGAAATTTGTTTACGATGTTAACACCACAAATAAAAAACCCCTTACAGGGGTGAATGGTAAATGCTAAAGGATAAGTTGCATAGTATGTTTCTCATCTAGTGTAATGCACCAGTTGCCTTTTCAACTTGGATTATTTCACAAAAGTGATCCCAATTCTCATCCAGTATAACCTTAGTACCTAATTGTTTCGGTTGTTGAAAAAATTATATTGTTAACAGTAAATCGATTCTTACTGATAATTAAAGTTTTCTTGGTTTTCAGCTTTACACCATATAGTTTCCATACCATTATGACACTGGCTTTCACGATGTCATTATTTTACTTTTTAGCCATTTTTGTCTTTTAAATAGTTGTTAAAGTTCAAACTTCTTTAGCCTCATGACTAGCGCACGCGCAGCGGCCGTGTGCTGTGCGCGTTAGACGCTTTTTGGATGGGTAAAATCTCGTGCGTTCGCGTCACCCACATGCTTATAGCCAGAAATTTCAAATTTTAATGCTAAATGTTTTAAGTTTTCACTTAGCAGTTCCTATAACTGCCATTTTTTTTAAATATGCGTTAAACAATAGAAGTAATAGTGTTCAGCCATGGCGTACCTTACGTCCTTACGTAAAACATGTCTGATTATTGATTTCCGGTTACAACCATTGCCCTTTATCGAAGATATATTTTGATAGATGGCAGTGGAACTCTGGGTGACAGTGGTCTATGCGTAAGCGTATCTCAGATTGTTTACTCTTTTGCCATTTAAGTTTACTCTTCACTTTTTAAATAGTTGTTCTGGTAAAACAAAAGAGTTAATAGTTAATAGCCCTGGCAGATTCCTCACTTCACGTTAAACCTAACTGATTCTTGGTCTTTGATTAGAACATTGCCTTTTGTTGGAGATACAGTTTGATAGGTGGCACTGTAGCTGACTGCTGAGTTTAAACTGTAGGTTACCGGTAATATACGTTACTAGTATTATAGGCGGAGAAGAGACCACTCGCCAGTAGTAGCGTACCAAAGGCTGCTAAGGATTTTTTTCTGATATAACGTTAGTGCGTCAATGGTTTATTTTAGATGCTTCTATGATTAAAATGTTATCTTGTTAAACTTTGTTTAAGTCAATAAAGCAAGCGTAGATATCAACGTTGATGTCATAGCATGTTCATAGGAGTAGACAAACTGTGTATTGTTAATATTTCATCAAGTTATCTATATATAAGCATATGGGTGATGTTAGGAATACTTTTAATCAAACTAATTATTCTGTGGTCTACATATTATTTATTTGCCTCCGCCATTTTTGAGATTGGAACGAATGTTAATGATAACCAATCATTTCTGTACATTTTGATAAAGAGGGTAGGTAGCTAGCAGTTTTACTTGTTCTGATTCAACTTTTTCCAAATATCTGATTCGGCCCAGGAGCTTTGTTGTATTTTAGTCCTTTAAAGCCTTTTCTGGTCTTAAGCCTATCGGCCGCTAAATCTTCGATGTCCTTACCATCTCTAAAATATTCCTTTATGCGCTACCTTCAACCTATAAAATTTTTAACGAATTTGGAAATAAAATTATTGTCTAGGATTACGCTTCTGCTCCATCTTTTATTCCTTCCTAGTGCTTCCTTAATTTCTCTACGTAGTATTTCGATTTTGACGCCAATATTCAGGCTTCTTAATTACCTTCAGTACTTTTTTGTGCAGTTTCCTAAACATTTTGGTGTTTTAGTTTCTATGCTGTCTTCTTTCTTCCATAAGATTAAAAATGGTATTTGTTATGCGTCTTTTCGTCTTTCAGTTGACTTTTTACAATAAAATCTATAAATATTTTTACTTTGTTTCACATTATTTCATTTTTCCATTTCAGAATTAATATTTTCAAATATAATTTTAAATTCACTGTGTGTTTTAAATCTTTATTTTTAATGACTTTGTTGAGTTACTGATACCCAGCTATTTTTAAGGACCTCTATTGGTTTTCTGTGTAATGCGAGCCAAAAGAAGGTTGTAATATGACAGTATTTTAAGTTCTGAGTTTGTTTTGACTAAGACAATTGCGTTATGATTTTCTGTTAACTAGTGTGTAATTTGAGTCCTTAAAATTTTAAGACTTTTGACTGCAGGAGATCACTAGGTGTATAGTTTTCTTGGGAGTGGTTTTATCATGTACAGTCTATTTTTTGACAAAATTCGTAAAAGTGGTGGCTCCTTTTATATCACCCAGTCCGAAGACACCTGCTAGACCCTACGTTGTCCTAGCTTAGCGCTTATGTCACTTAAGATTATAATTACTTATTTTCTCTTTGGGTATTCAAGTTCCAGGTTATTCATTTTCTATTTTTGATTTAACTTGTTCAGATGTATGTGTGATATGACTATAATGTTTATATCAAATGCTCTTACATTGATTTTAGTCATGGCAACTTTATTGGAAATTGGGATAAATGCTTCTACGGATTTTGCTTTTTGTCCTGGATGTCTGATTTTCGCTTCATTATAATATATCAATCTTTAGGCGTTTTGGCTCTTTCGCTATATTCGTACATACTTTGTATATTCCACGTACCAATCTGATTTTCTTCGTTGATTTTTAATGACTGGGCATTCTTAGCACATTTTCCACTTAGGGAGTATTTTGGTTTAAAGTCCTTGCATTTGTTTCCATATTACTATCGTGATGTATTGAAAAGAACCATAGGTCAGGTAGTCATTCCGGACTATTTTTTTCAACCTCTCCTGTAAGGAGAACTGACGTTGTCTGATAAGGAGACTGTCGATTCCTATGTGCTATTTTTTGTTCGCTCTGGGTATTTTATTTTTCATAAGTAATCTTATCTAACCGCCAAATATGACAAGCGTGCCCCTCTCCGCCACGTGTATAGGGCGCCTGACGAAGGGTGCCTTTGTAGTTTTTTTATAGAAAATAGTCTGAATATGTGTTCAACCATTATGTTTTTGACCCTCCTCCACTAGCTCCAATTACACTTTTTCCTGCACAGTCACCAACTTTAAACCAGATTAGACAGCTGAAAGTTTTTCATTTACCAAACCTTTTATTATCAAAAATTACTTTATTTTAATGTGTGTATAGAATAGGATTTTATTTCCTTTCCCTCTGTTTCTTCTTAGCCCTTGATACCATCTCTATACATAACGGAGATTTTTAGCTTATTTTGATATCACCACATCTTAATTCCACGTTTAGGCCTCACTTTAGCATGACATAAGTTTCAAAAAATAACCCAATTTAACCTAATTTAACCTAATCACAGGTCTTCTCAATTTCAAATTATTTTTTGGATTTCAAGTGCTTTCTTTTTTGGTAAAGAATGCTTTACTTGGTTGACTCCAATTTCCTAGGAACATAAACCTTTTAAAGCCTTGTATCTCGCTTGACTTACCACAGGTTCATTATAATATAATGCTTAAAGAACTGCAGAATAATTAACTTTTACTTTTGTTTAAATAAAACATCTTTTTAAGGTGTTATTTATAATCAGAGGTTAGCTGTCATAATTGAGATTTTCAGTTTAATTGTACCATCAATTTTATTAATGTTCTAATTTTGTTAGAAGAAACCAATTTTTACTTTCATTTACAAAGTAAATTAAAGTATAGCAATCGCGACAATTTTCAAAATCAAGATTTTTCCGTTTTCGACCTTCCTCATTCAGAAAAAGTTGATTTTGAAGTGGTGTCTGTGTGTTTGGCTGTGTGTGGCTCTGTCTGTCTGTGTTCTTATAGCCCAGACGGCTAAACTAATCGTCCTGAAAATTCATATTTAAGCTTTTCACAAAAATTGGGGTGCCCCACTGACTTTTGGCTAAAATCCAAAAATAGGAAGTGGTAGTTTATTGATGAGGTTGTTAGGTTTTTGCAAATATTTCAAAGTCTATTGACTTTATAAAAAAAACAAAAGAGTACAAAAGTGTGTAAAAATAAATTTTATACAAATATTGTTCCTATCATTTTTTCAAAATTTAACATTTTAAGAACTTATTGTTCATCTTAAATTAGTAAATGAAAGTCGTGTGGTGACCACACCTCCATTTTTTTTAGACGCGATTTATAGAATTTTTTTTTCAACCCTAATAAAACTTTCAAACAGGAGACGTTAGTAAAATAGGACAAATACGCATAATTGAGCATCAACGGGCGGTACGTCTTAAAAACGTCGGCGGCTTAGCTCTGGCCGAACACTCCTTCAAAACAGGTAATAAAATTGATTTCATTAATGTGAAGACATTATCTATAATCCCTCATTATAAGAAGCGCAAGATTTGCGAAGCGATTTGGATTCATAATAATCCATTTAACTTAAAATGGTTTTAAAATTTTAAATACCTGGAAATATTTGTATTTCATCATTAAACTCCAACTAATAATTTTTTATCCTATATACATACACACTCGAACAAGGTCTCTAGTCATCTGACTTTTTCGCCTTGAGAATGCTACCTGTAATGGCGAGCGAAACGTTGGCAACAACCAATAAAAATACGCGACTTAAACCCGAAAGTAAGAAAATTTACATCGATTCAAGTTGCAAAAGCTTAAATTCTAAATTAAAAGACATATAACTAAAAAATGTAAAAATTGTTAAGTGCCACTTGAAAAACAAAATTTTGTTTATATTGTTTGGCGAAGCATTCTCCTTAGAGATTTATCATTTTTCGCCTTACTTCATCTTTTCAAAATTTGCGAGGTTACCAACACATTATCTACCCTCCAAAGACAAGCAGAAGGCATTCATTTTAAATTTATTTTACACAAATTAAAATTTTTAAAGAAAAATCCAGAAATAAATAAAAAAATTATGTTTGTCTTTTGTGTGTTTTTCCATTTCTACATTTTAATTTATCAAACCTCCGTACCACATTATAGGATTATAGTAGGTACAAATTTTTCTTTTAATAAATTTTAATCCCCACATTTACGAAAACGACTTATTTCAATTACACGTTATCATTATTAGTGCTGAAGAGGTGTCAGATTATAAATTAATATGTACCGATAACCAATATATTACATTTGAGTCTAAATAAGTGACATAATGAGTAAACCATTACATAAATTATATCATCCTGATATATAATACTCCTATAATAGAAACATTATTACCATGACACAAATCTAAACTTTGTATAGAGGAATAGCATATTATATACAGGGTGGACAAAAAAATCTGGAAATAGTCAAATAACTCGAAAAATACACTTCCCATTAAAATACCAAAAAATACGTATTTAAGATTTATAGAAAGGTATTCAACTATGCGCTTTTCCTCTTATAGGTGAACAACTTTGAAATTTTAAATAGAAACCCCCAAATTTTATAGATTTTTCAGATAAAAATACAAAACTTTTATTTAAAAGATTTTTGTACTTATCTTAGATGGCGCTGAAATCACAGAAGAAATTCTACAAGATTGGCTTTTGCTGCGGTTACAGAGCTACCTACAATGATTACAAAAAAATGTATGTATTTTTTCGTAAAATCCGAATCCCCCCAAAGGAGGAAACTTTATATTTTACTTTTTGGAAAAAAATACATAAATTTTACAACCAATATTTTTTTGTAATTATCGTAGGTGGAGCTGTAATCGCAGAAAAAATAACACTTGTGATAATTTTCTTCTGCGGTTACAGCGCCACTTAAGATGGATTAAAAAAAGTTTTTCAAGTGAAAGTTGTTTTGTTTTATTTGTAGAATCTGAATCTGCTATAAAAAATGGGGGTCCATATTTAAAATTTCAAAGTTGTCCCCATTCCACCCAAAGGGGGTTAATGGAAATACTTTAATTTAACATAATTTAATAAATATTTTTGAAATTATTAAACAGGAATTTTTTTAGTTTTTTAATGAAAGGTGTGTTTCTCGATATAGTTGACCGTTTCCAGACTTTTTGTCCACGCTGTATATATACCCTCTGAAAAAATATTTAAAATTTTTTATTAGATATTATCAACAAAATAAATAAATTTATTAAAAATCTTTTAAATTTTTTTTGACTAATTTTCACTTATTTTTCTCAATAAATTTATTTCAATGGTATGTCAAGGCACACACAAAACGTAGACTTTGTGATAAATGCATCTTAATCGAGTTGAAAATTGCATGCGCAAGTGTCAGATTCGTCTAATCAGCGAGCGTTATAATTGGCTTGTCACTTAATGATTTCTGATTTATGGCTGTTGTGACGACGTCGCGTTAATCAGCAGCACCTCGACCACACCTGCAGAACGGACATTACTAATCACAACAAGCTGCCACTTTTGTGGTAAGATATTTATTATTGTTCACGCCCGTGAAACCTGTAAAACCCGCGGGGGAACTAATCTCTAACTAGAAACCATTACGCATTTCCATGATGATTACATCACCAAAATTAAAAATAGAGGTGGGGTCACCACACGACTTTTATTTACGTTTATTTACGAATTTGAGATATATTTATTAATTTTCATATTTTATTAATTTTCTTCGTTTTGTTAAAATGTATGTTGGCAATAATTCCACTGGAGACACCCGTCACCTTTAACCGGTATACAGGGTGAATATCAAAACCCGGCTAATGCTTTTATTTTTTAACCAATTTTAAAGTTTGATACATATAATTATATGGTACTTACTCTCATACATTCGTACACCAAACAATGTTTTGTAACATTGACTATTTGCATGTAGCGATAGTCAATTGTTTAATTTTAAATGTCAACCGCTATTTTTTTATTTTATTTGAATAGGTCTTACATTCTTCAGGTTATATTGAGCAGAAACCGAGCAAAAATATCTATTTTTTAACCATAACAGAGCTCGCACACGTCTTTTAAAACTATAAATTGGATTTCTTACTATTAGCAGAGGTCCCAACAACAAAATTGAAACTACATGACCCTTTGAAATGTCGAGCACTTTTTTGTGTATAAATTGGCTGTGGTAATTTTCGCCGTTTTAAAGTATGTAAAATAAAATTTATTTATTGATTGAAATGCAGATTTCTTTAATTTGAAAATTTTATTTAAAGTTTTTCTTCTTAAAATAATTAGGGTTACAGGAAACCATCAAAGTTGGATTTTACCTTTGAACATTTGATTACAGCTCTGATCAGCATCTTGTTAATATTATATTTACAAAGTTTTATAAATTGCGACCCAACAATCATTTTTGCCAGTTAAAGAAACCTCTCCGTGTGTGAGTATTCAGTAAATAGAACTATAAATCGGTGAATATGAGAGGTACCCAAACAATAATTCAAGAAAAGAATTAAATAAATGCGTGTACAACTAAATAAAAATTATATTAAGAAACTACAATGTCAAGTAGTAGTAGTGACAATAGGTAAAGCAAGAATTGAGAGCACAATTCTCAAAACTTTGTAAACATCCCTCGTATATGAGGTAATTTTTTTTTGTATTTTTGTCCAATATTTTTTAATAAATTTGTAAATAGTAGATTTTTGCCTCATAATTTAAATAATTGCAGTGTGTTTATCGTAAAAATTTATCGTTTTTTTAACATTAAGCAACTATATTTATTATGTATGCAATTTATGTTTATCAATAGTAAACAATTTCAATGGTTTTGGAAATAATTTTAAAAATTATTAAATCGCATTATCAGACATTACAAAATTATATTTTAAAAAATGAATATTTCAAAAAAGCTATATGAATAAAGATACTACAAAACGCGCTTTCAACATATTTTGCCTATAACATTTTTTTATTGGGTTAAGTTATTTTTTCGTTTGCGGAAAAGTCGAGTGAAGAACACACAAATTTCTAACTAAAAAGTCAAAAATGTAACCTCTATATATTAATTGCAGCATAAGGTTTTATTTTGCATCTTCTATGTTCTCAAATTGATATTTATCTGCCTAAACAAAGTAAAACAAAAATTGTTCCTTTCCCAATGGTCCATTTGAAATAAAATTTTTCATTAATTTAATTTAAAAGATATTACACACGGGAGGAAAATGATGATGAATACGTATAATAATAAATTTAACGTGATGCCCCCGCCGCCGCCGGTTTCACGGGAAATTTTCCATGTAATGTAACAGACGACGTACAACGTCCACAGCGCCAACAAAGTCAAACAAAGTGAGATAAAAGTTAATATGGCCTTTACGAGCTCATAATAATTAATAATACCTTTATATGCGGCACATACGGCATTAAATCATAATATGTTTATATGCAGGGTGCTAATAAGTCCGCCGCCGCCACCGCCGCCTCGCCGCTCGCCATTACATACAACGAGAGAACAGGTGGAAATGGACTAATGTGGACGTAAATCTATTTAGTGCTGCCTCGTCGTATTTTCGAATGTTTCCGCATTATTTTCATAACGCAAAAAAACATTATTGCATTTTATACCACTCCCGGACGCGCGTCTAAATGGCACTAGCATTATAAAATTTAATATTTAACAACCGATGTATCCACCATAAAAATATCGCACACGCTCGATAGAAGCTCCATTTTTATAATACATTAAAAAAAAATTCCTAATAAAGGTAATTAAATAATTAGAATAATTAGTATAAATTTAACCAATATTCTAACCTATTACCCAATAGTTAATTTAAAAAATAAAATAAAAGAAAAATTAAAATTAATTAATTAACCCGATTTTATATTTAAAGAAAAAAAATTGGTAAGCCTAGTGTGTTTTTAAAGCGAAAAACCTTACAACGTTTAAATACAATAAGGTGGTAACCCTTATATTTAAAAAAATAAAAATTAAAACAAAAATTGTTAAATGGTGGCAACCCCAATTTTTTTTTTTTTGGAAACAGTTGCTTACTTTATTTTATATAAAAGGAAAAAAAGTTGGTAAGCCTAGTATGTTTATAAACCTTATAAATTTTAAATACAATAAGGTGGTAACCCTAATCTTATAAAAAAATATTTTTTTAAGTTGGCAACCCTAGTGCAGTTTTTTTCATAAAAAATGGCAACCCTAATTTATTTTTAAAAAAAGGTGGTGATTTCAGGATGTTTATAAACCGTTAAACATTAAAAAGTTTAAACAAAATAAGGTGGTAACCCTAGTTTTTTTTGTTGGTAAAAACCAATAAATTTGAAATAGATTTGTTGTTTATAAAGGTAGAAAAGCATTTAAAAATAGAAAATTTAAAAAAAAATTCCAACCTTATTATGAAATATTTTTATAACTCTGGAATATTTATATACCCTAAAACATTAAAAACTTTAAATTAAATGAGGCGGTAACCCTAATATATTTCGATAAAATCTCTACTGATTTCTGGGTTAAAAGAAGCAAAAAAATATTGCATTCGAAAAAATTATGAAAAAAAGATGGCAACCCTGACATAAATTGTTTTTTCATAAAAAAATTATCAAGCCTATTTATATACAAAAAAATATGATTAGTCCATGGACTTTTAAACTGCAAAAACATAAACATAAAATAAAATTGTAACCCTATTCTATTTAAATACTTTAATCCGTCTAATAAACTTGTAACAGACTTGCTGATTCAAAAAATGTAAAATAGTATAAAATTGGAAAAAAATTATGGAAAAAAATTTGGCCCTAACATGATTTTTTTTTACAAAAAAAGTTGGCAAACCTTATTTAGGTACAAAAAATTGAATTTGTATATAAACATAAAAACACATTAGAAACTATAAATAAAATAAGGTGGTAACCCTAATATATTAAGACTCTAATGAACTTGCAAAAGGCTTATTGACCAAAAAAAGTATAAAGAAAATATACAAAAATGGAAGAAATTAATGAAAAAAAAAGTTGGCAACCCTAACTTGAAGTTTTCTTACTTTCGGGTTAAAGTCGCGTATTTTAATTGGTTGTTGCCAACTTTTCGCTCGCCATTGCACGGAGCATTCTCAAGGCGGAAAGTCAGCCATCAGACTTTTCCGCCTTGAGAATTTTCCTGTAATGGCGAGCGAAACGTTGGCAACAACCAATAAAAATACGCGATTTAAACCCGAAGGTAAGAAAACTTACTTCGACCTTAGTCCGAAAGTCTAAATTCTTAACATGATGTTTGCCTTATTTATGTACAAAGAAAAAATGTCTATAAACACAAAAACATTAAAGTTTATATAAAATAATATGGGAACCCTAATCTGCTTTGGAAAGAACTCCAACCAACAAACTAATAAAACTTTGAAAAAAAAATTTAGGTGTGGTCACCACACGATTTTCACTCACGAATTTGAAACATATGTAAATAAAAGTAAATCTATAAAATAAAGATTTTGTTTCAGTATATCAACTTAGCGAAGTCATTTTGCAACGCGGCAAAGCTTTTTACTTTTTGGTCTTTCTTTTTCTTGTAGTGCCCTACTCCTCACCCGCGCACTTTAATGCTGTGTGTTTTGCCTGCCATTACACGAAAGCAGGAACCTACAGTTTATTGTGAGTTCCGAACTACTTAATTGGAGAAGTTACTCGGGGGCATGTACCCTCGGTGTTGCCTTCCGTGGGGAAACTGGTCGTAAAATTCTCATGTTGTTTTGAACTCTCAACCTTTAGTTTAGTAGGCAACGCACCGACCAACTTAGCTACGACCACTATTGGTACTTATATCCGTGCAAATCAAAATCTTTTTATTGTGTTTATTTCCTTTGCCTTATGCTTCCTCCCATTTTATCCATATGAACATAGAACCCACTTCCTGGGAATGAATCCAAAATCTTTTGAACACATACTTAAGAGTTATGCCACTGAGTTACTCGGCTGATATAATAATTTATTTTAATAAAAATAAATATGTTTTTAAACAAACCGAAATTGAATTTGGTTTAAAAGAAGTAAAGAAAGCTGTACACTCAATCAAAAAACCGCTGGACCTGACAAAACTGTCCCGGAACTGATAAAATATAGATAAAAAAAAACACCGTGTCATACATTGAATATTTTACAGAGTTATAAACGGAGAGAAGTTACCAAAAAAATGGGCAGAAGCCTATATTTCTTGTATATTTAAGAAAGGAGACCGCAAAAGATGCGAAAACTAGAGAGGAATTAGTGTAATCTCGGCAAAGTAATTAAAGGAAAACTGGACCATACAATACGGGTTAATATTGGAGAGAAACAGCAGGCTTAACAGCAAAGCGTTAAGGATCGTATCTATACGATAAGTGTATGGATCGTATGTATACGATAAGTTCATTAAAAAGAAAATGACAAAAGATAGAGCAGTACTTCTTGGTCAAAAGGACCAAGTACGACTCAGTACCTTAAACAGGATTAGGGAAGAAAAGCAATGGAGCATATTGGCATACCTAATGGAATTAAAAACTGGTGTAGGATAAATTGGGTCTCAGTGAAGGTAAGAAACAGAACATCGGAATCCTTTGGAACAACAAAAGAACTATTGCATTGTTGGAATTATTGTTTTACGTCAAACACACTATTCAAGATATTCCTCGAGTATACCTTAAAAGTATGGTTAAAAAAATGCAAGACATGGGAATCTCAACAAGCACCTCTACACGCTGAACTTCGTAGATGACCAAGTAGTTATGGCACAAGATAAAAACGATCTGAGCTACATGGTCAGAAAGCCAGAAGGAGAATATGCAATATATGTTCTTAAAATAAATCTCTCTAAAACCGAATAACTTGCAATAACCGAAGGAGGCAAAAATATCCTACAAATGGATGAAAATCACAAAATAAACCGAGCACAAACATTTAAATGCCTCGGCTTTAAATTATCTCAAAAGAATACTACGGAAGAGAAAATAAAAAGCAGACTAGACCAGACCAAGAACTGAAAACAGTCAAACTTAGTCCTGTGTGACAAACACATCACACGTCAACACAATGTCGAGATTCTTCAACTCCGTGGTGCGAAGTATAATGACATACGGTGTAGAATGCTGGATAATTAACAAAAAATATTAAAACAAAATAAGATCTGCAGATATGGAATTTTGGAGACAGAACTGCGGGGAATGAAAGAAAGAATGAAACATATTCTAAACAAGGAGATAAAGAGAGGAAAACGACTGATGTGGTACCGTCACGTAGAATGAGCAAACAGGAACCGATTGACCGGATAAGGAAAAAGGGGCAGACCTTAGAAGTCATGGAAAAACGGGGTGGACCAGGTCATAGAGGGGTATGGGTTATAAGGAATGGGAAGATCGGGATAGATGGAATCTTTGGTTAAGAGGAGGAATTTAGCTACAACTGTAAAAGCCCTATTATATATAAAAATATCAAGTAATAAAAAATAAAATAAAATTTCCTAGTGCGAATGTTCTTTTGAAAACTCTCCATACACATAGTCGGGTTGCAGCCCTCCTATTTCGTGTCGGAAATAATTTAAGGGTTGGTGAGAAGGCGTTCTGAGACGATGAAGTTAATTAGTGGTCTCACATGTGAATTTTTAATAGCGCGCGCTCACACATACAGGAGTTTATTATTTTCACAAAACGCTCACGTACGCGGAATTATACATGGAAAGTACGGCAAAAAAAATGATGATAAAATTACAAGGGGATGGAAGAAAGAAAGAAGAGCGCACTTATGAAATGGGACGGACGCCCGCTCTCTTCGAAACTAATTAGAAATAACGAGTTATATACGAGTGCGTTTTAAAAAATAATTATGTAACAATTAAAATATGTAACTGCGCCCTGTAAAAATGCAAATGAAGCCGTTTAATTAACTTGCTCGCTCGTAGGTTAAAAATTTTTGCGCTTTTTTTTTAATTTTTTTTGCGTGCGCATCTGGTTATATATAAATATAAATTTTCTTTTTTTATATTTTAGTTAATTTGCGTCCTCGTTAAATTTTACACCTCCTTTTTAATTCTGCCCCTAACAAAAAAGCTCTTACTTGGGGAGCAATTTTAACCTTACACTAATAAAAGTTATACCACAAATAACATTTTTCTGAAGAACGTGAAAAAGGGATGTTTCATCTTCCTAATTTCATTTTAAATACAATTCATTTTTTTAATACTCCAAAGATATACAAAATGGTGATAAAAAAAGTAGGAAAAACACAAGAATAAGCAAAAATCTAAAGTTAATATTGACTAATGTTAAGTTAGTTATATTGTATTATTAAAGTTTGAAAGATATAAATGCTTAACAGTCATTAAAATTAATTATCAATGGTCAACACCAGAGGTGTTTAAACTTTATTTAGCCAAGAATGCATGGGTTTTTCCACCCCTGATATACATTCTACAATTCCACATGTTACTTTTTGATATCTCTTATGTTATTAATCCAATAATTCAATTTAAAGCACAAGATGTTTATTTTTTCATTCTCTCGTTGCTCAATAGTTGTATTATTCCCAAACGCAGCTTTAATAATGTACTGAAATATCTAAAGTATAAATCGAGCAAAAAATTGGCACTAAAACACTAATCGAAGGTACACCAGCACCAGCTATAATCTATTAACGAATTAACGATATGCCTATTGAAAAAGAAATAACAGAAAAAGTATTGGAATGCAAAGATTTAACGTTATATTACTTTAATTTTATGGATATGATGAACAAACTTCATAAACGTCTATAATTATAATAATAATAATAATAATAATAAAAAATGTAATGGTCTCTATACAGGATTCGGATCTAAACTGAAAGAGAGAGAGAAAGGGGGGAAAACAAAAAAGCGAGTTAATGTGAAGCAGTTTTTGACAACTGTAGTAAAGGTATTTTTAGCTGGTAATATTTTACGATCACTAAATATCAGTCTTTGATTAAGATTAGATTAAGGGGGAGGTAGATTTGGTAGAAATACTTTTCTCCCACATCTCTATTAATATAGTACATTTATTCGTGTGCTATGTTGCACATATTGCACTATTACCTAACCAGAGCCTTTCTATGCACATTTAACAGCTCACACAACTCTTTGTTTGATAAGCGCATTAGTAACGTCATTCTCTTTTATATTTGTGTTTCCAAGTACAAATAGGAGTGGCGGGCGAATACTTCTCTATAATCCCGATGGAGAATAGATTTGCTTCAGATGCCGTATCATGGGAAAACATGATCTAATCCCTACTCCCATCAAATACTCTATTAAAAATCTTACATTTCTTTACCCCCAAAAAAGGAAACAAAAAACTACTCCAGAATCGAAATTTCCCAGGAAATTACACTGACGAAAAACAAAATATAAATGAGCTTAAGGGTAGGCATTAAATTGGCAATGAATGTAGAGGATCTCTCGGTTAAACTTAATGAAAAAATACCTTTAGGGACATGGGATATAAGAATTCTATTTGTTTCTAAAAAATTCAATAACTTGTTCAAAGAATCAAAAAGACTAGATGAAGATATCATGTGGATGAGCAAACTTACATTGGTAGGCGGTAGAAACATACTAACATACACATGCAACACTCAGGAAATAACGCTAATGATTACTAATACAGGAATGGTGTGTGCATCTTTGTTATTTCGATATTCACAAAATGTGTAAAGAACTGCTCACTAATATCAGATAGAGTCATGTTATTGTAATTGCAGGGGCAACCAATGAGTGCCAAAATCCTTCAAGAACAGGTGCGGCAGAAATAACTCCCACATTACGAAAAATTACTGTGGTGTCCACAAAGCTGGTAGAGGAGGGCGATTCGTTTCGTGATGTAGCGTCAATATTGAAGTTTTAAGTCGTCACCATGCCGTTGTCGGGTACGAATCAAGGCTTTGTAGGGGAGGTTTTTTTTAAAAATGGCGAATCTATAACTGCGATTCAGAGGGCGTTTCACACGAGGTTTGGTTTACCGGCCAATGAAAGTGTTCCAGACCGAAAAACGATATTGCTGTGGGTTCAAAGATTAAGGGCAACAGGATCTGTACTAAAAAGAAAACCACCCAGACGTCCCAAAAATGTGAGAACACGGCACTGTGAGCATCGATTGAGCTGTCTCCAACGCGTTCAGCACCGAAAGGCAGCTCTTCAGTTAAGAACTATGAGACGATTTTTGCATACCAATCTTCATTTTTACCAATTTAGGATTATGATAAGTCAGGAATTGTCTCCAGCAGACTGGAAAAGATGTTTGGATTGCTGCAATGAGATCCTCGCAACTGATGAAGCCCATTTTCATCTTGTTGGCACACTAAACAAACAAAATTTTCGACAGTTTCACCAACGACCTTTGTACAGCCTACCGCTTGGTGTGCTGTGTCGTCCATAGTCATTATTGGGCCTTCCTTTTTTGAATAGGGTAGAATCACAGATACTGTGAATTCCAAGCGATGCTGCAGCATCTTGGAGAATTTTCTGCGCTCGAAAATTGAAGAGTATGGGGAAGAACACAACCTGAAGGACTCCTGGTTCAAACAGAATAGGCCCATATAGAACGCTGTACCCGCCAAATTTTGTAGGAAATGTTACCGGGTCGAGTGGTCTCTTTACGTCAAGCAGTTCCGTGGACCGCGCTCGCCTGATTTAAGTCGCCAAGGTATTTAAACATCGTCCTCGGTCTTTGGACCAACTAAAGGAGGTCATTAGAAAAGAAATTTAAGGAATTATCCCGACATGCTAATAAGAGTAATGGAAAACTTCCAAGAACGGCTCAAAATGTGTTTCAGCCGTTAAGGCCACCATTTGGTTGGATGATATAATTTTTGAAACTTAAAGCTAAAAAAACTTTTTTATATTTTCATTTAGAAAATAAAAAGTTTTTGGTGATACCTCCTACCATTTTTTTTAATCCCGTTTTGAAATGTGGGAGTTCTTTCTGCCGCACCTTGCACTGACACCTGACAAAAAATATAATAAAAAACATTGAAAACTTATGCACTTCTATTAAAAATATCCTAAACACACTCAGGTATGACAGATTGACACATCCAAACTACAAAATGAAGATATGATAAACACGGTGGCTGGTACTTTTAATGATAAGCTAATAAAAAGTTCCGAGAACCGCGAAGCACGCAAATGCCCAAGGTATATGTATAAAAAAGCGATAATAAAAATGAGCTCTACACATTTTTTTTTTTCTCCTTCTTCTTCTTTTTCTTCTTCTTCTTTTTATTAGTGCAGGCGACTTCCCCGCTGCTTGCTTTTGTGTTTTGCGTTTTTGTTAACTATTACACAAAAGCAAGGGACCTACAGTTTAATATGCCAAGAATTTCAGGTTTTTATGGCCACTCACAACAAAGATATTATGTTAATATCGGAAAAACACTTTATCCAGCGTAGTTTTATAAAATTGTATAAAACAACACATTTAGATAGTACTACTCGTAGTGGCTTTGCCGTCATAATAAAAAACATGCCAAGCACATACAATGGGGCTCTAGACTAATATATTGCAAAGAAAGGAAGTTAAATTAATGAAAAAAAAAATATTATTCAACATTTATCTACTAGACAACCGACATACTAACCAACAGATAAGAGAAAAATTTAGAACCGTCTCGATTTTTGTGTAACCAAAAAGATTACTAGCAATCGCTTAAAAACAAAATCTTCTTTAGAGTTAATATCCGATTACTTGCCAGTAATTGTAATAGTGAAGTAATCTATAAAGATTCACCTCCAAAATTGACAAATAATAAAACTAATTGAAAGTGCTTCCTGGATTTACCAGAAAAATCGTCGATGTAAATATTGCTTTAAAATTTAGCCAAGATGTTGAAGGAGCAGTAAAAAACTAAATCAGGCAATCCAACAAGCCTCATGGAATTTCACCTTGGTGGCTAAAAGTTACACAAATAAGATAAATAGGCCAGAATCTATCAAAAGGAAAATTGCAGAGAAATTAAAAAAAATTGGCAGAATACGCGTACCTCATGATAAAAACATTTTAAGTAAATCTATTAAAGCCCTTAAGAAAATTTTTAGTGAAAATAAGAACAACTCAGTACAGAATTACCTACAAAACCCAACTCCAACAAAAGCATTAAACTACTTAATATGGAGAGCTATAAGAAAACTAAAACGGCCCCAAACGTATAATTCGCCAATAAAAATAAATAATTGTTTTTGGGCGAAAACAAATATTGAGAAAGAAAACAATTTTGGCGGACACCTAAATAAAATTTTCACACCATTTAAATCAAGTTTATCTCTAGAAGAAAAATCCGAAATATACGTATTTCCGAAAGCTCTAGCCTAAGTTGATATACCGACACAAAATTTCAAAAAATCCGACATCAAAGCAACAATTTACAATAAATTAAAATGAAAAAAAAAAGACACCAGGATGTGGTTGCCAAAATACTAAAAGAACTACCAACTACTACTCAACTATTCAATGCTATTCTATGAACTAGGCACATCGCTTCCCAATGAAAGATTGCCCAAATCATTTTAATTGCTTAACAAGAAAATCGCCAGATAGACCTACTAGTCTATAACCCATCACCTTAAAGTTATTGGAAAATCTGTGTCAAGATTCCGACGCCTTCGATAAAGCTTGTCATGACGGAATAGTATACAAGCTAAAATGCCATTTACCAAACAACTTTTACAAAATCCTTAAATCATACTTATATGAGAAATATTTTTAAGTTAAATTTAAAAATAAGCACACTTCTCTACAACCAATGCAATCGTTCGCCCCGCAAGGAAGTGTATTAGGTCCTGTTCTTTATTTAATCCACTCACCCGACCTACCAACAACCAAATATGTGATTAGAGCAACTTTTGCTTTATCTGCCA
>JARJDX010016636.1:0-10944 GCA_030264735.1 Gymnusa sp. GC000175 | reverse complement strand
GTTGGTTCAATTGTGCGCTGGTTCAATTGTCCATGGTTCAAATGTCGCATGGTTCAGTTGTCGGCTGGTTCAATAGTGGAGAGGTTCAACTGTCTCACTGGGTGAGTTGTCTGGTTACCTTACCTATCATTAGACATCATTAGACTATTTTATACTCTATAAAAAGGTCCAGAATGATTTTCAGCTTTCAAAAATGGTAGTTTATTGTTTTACTATTTTTATTACAAATATTTTAAAAACTATAAAGCTTACAAATAAATAGAGTACAAATGTAAATGTTGTTAAAATTAACTTTTTAATAGCATATTGTTGTTTGTTATTATGCAATATTATAAGTAAAATTATTTCCATCATATATTTAACAATAAACTTTGCAGGAACTTAACTTTAATTCCTCATCAGCTAATATTTCTGAATTATGGTTATGTTCTTTCAAAAATAACAATATAAATAAAAGTTGTTTGGTGAACATACCTCCATTTTTTTATGATAAATGAAATAAATGTATTGAGGTTTATTTTTAAACATAAAACAAAATCTAGACTATCAAAAGACTAATACACAAAGCAAGGTGCATGAATAGCTGTTAAGTAAAAACTTATCTAACATAAATTACTGCAATTATTAATTTTCATTACTTTTAACATTATTTTCGTTTAATGTACTATTGTTAAGTGGAAATAAAATTAAGTTTGCTCTGATTTATTTTGCTTGCTCGTCAAATTGGCTTGGCGAAATTGCTCACTAAAGTAATTTTCTTGCCTTCTGAATAAATTATGGGGAAGAAGGTAACAGGCTTTTATTCCAGAAAATATAAAAGTGCAAGTAATAATATAGATACCGAAAGTAAATTATAAAATGTGATACAGGCAATAATTAAATGTACAATTTACTTTATATATTGTTACATTTACTTTTCATTTATTATTTTGCTATATTTATTTAAACTTGTATATGTATTACATAGATTTAATTATACTTACTATTTCTAATTTTAAAATAAGGGTACACATAATTTGTACAATATTTACAACAAATAATTTTTTTAAACTGTGTAATATTTTTTTAATACATAAAATTATACATTTTAATATGTTATAGAAATAGAGGTGTATTCTATAACTTTTCTTCAAAATTTTACGACCTTTTAAAAAGTTATTTAACACAGTCGCACTCTAATAATTAGTGACATTGATTATCAGTAACCACATATTTTATATATTATTTTATAAACGACACTTTAGACACGAGCTTTAAGTTAATCACGAGCGACGCGTAGCGGATAGAGTGTTTAATAAACGAGAGTCTAGAGTAGATTATAAAATGCGTTACATATTATACTTTTCTTGCGACCAAATAACCAAATAAAAAAGCAACTTCTTTTATTAAACGTCAATTTCAATATGACATAAATTTTATGCGAAACTGACTCACGTCAAACCACCAACTTGATTTAGGGCAGATATGTCAAAAAATAATTCAAGCCGTATTTAATATAACTTCGAGCGTTTTTAAAGTGTTCACCATGCCATACCTAATTAAAAGTCGTACTTAAAAATGACGCTTAGCACACATGTGCAAAATATAACATGTTAAAGATAGTAGAAAAAATATTTTAAAGGGGTCCATTAAAATTTCATAAAATAAATTTGGCAACATCGTAGAACTATGTATTTTAACCACATTAAATCTAAATATCTGTCAGTGTCATTGTTGTAAAGACTGCAAAGCATATCCAGAATTACCTCTAAGAAATGAATTGACACCTTTGACATGCTAGTTAAATTGCGGAATTGTGAAACAATTCAAATTGGAAAACGCTTCATATTTAAAATAATAGTCGCTATCCACAATTATGTGGCAATTGATTTCATAATATCACTTACTCAAAAAATAGGCAATCTTCGTTGGCAATAAAATTATTGCTATTTAGGTATAACCTCTAAAAATCTAAAAAATGTATATTCAAAGAAAAATCTAATTATATCTTTTTTCCTTATATGTTTTTGTACTAAGAAATACTATCTATTAGGGTAGATAATTGGTTTAAATTGTATTCGTAACTTTCTTAAGATAAGAACAAATGCTTGCTTGACTTACCGCGAAATTAAAACCAAGCTTCGTAGGTGGTTGGTAAACAAAAAAAAAATGCAAAAATGTTTAACTCTAAGGGTATTGTAGGATCCTCAATTCTTATAACCAGTGACGGCCAATTACGTCGATCTTATTTCTTTATTATGACAATTTTCTTAATGAAAAATATTGGCCCAATAAATATGTAATAACTAATGGCCATAGGAATTTACGTTTTGAAAATTATTGGACCGAATATGGAGATTTAGACGATCTTTAATTTTTGTAAGGAAAATTTTTCTTTAGAACCCATACTTTTCAAGATATTGACGTTTCTTTTTACAAATTTAAGACGTCGCGACGCTGAATGGTGCATCCTATATTTTTTTCTAGTGTATTTTTGGGTAGGGGGGTCGTATAACTTTAATTTGCCAAAGTAAATACTTTAACATGTTAATTCCCATTGGTACACTTAAAAAATGCACTGTGTAACATATAGAGTGCAAACACGTCCCATGTCCCAACTTCCGAAACCTTTAAAACTAAAAAATACCTTATTTGCATCTTAATGAGAACACTGACAATAATAATACGTGTCACTCTAAGACAAAAAACTGATTACAATGGAGAGATAAACATGGAGAAATAAAAATTACCTACAGAGGATGGATGATTACAGATTTGCGAAAAGAGAAATGGCAGTCTACTAGGATTTTAAAAAAAAATTAGGTAAAAATTGGGTATTAACGTCCCATAAACCATAACAAGGAGCATATATATGGAAATATCGGTGACCGATTCTAAAATTTTTGGCAGTTGGAACTGAGGTACAGTTTAAACCAGCTCCGATATATTTTGACTCTTCGCTTTCTATCAATTATTCTATCAGCGCATCAACAGCATTAAAATGGAAAACTATTATTCCTAACTATTTACATAAATAAATAAAAATACTTTGTTAAAAATACCATACCTAAATATAACCTAAATAATTAGCTTTAGTGCCACTAAAAATTAAGGGCAATTTCCAACATCCCCTTAAAAATAATGATTTTAACAGACAATTTTAAAGAAATAGGTGAAATTTTAGCAGATTTTAGAGTTAGCGACGACTTAGACCTATCGCGCACTAGGTGATTTTAAATCTCGGCAACTAAATGATTTAGTTGCTTGCTAAAAAATCACCAGTGCGCGCGGCCCCATCTGAAATACCATGTTCTATTTTCACGGCCGATAGTTTAGTTGCTCAAGAAATAGAACATGTTGAAATTTTTTAGTTGCCTCAACTAAAAAGTTGATAGTGCGCAGGCTCTCATAAGACTTAATGTGTTCTATTTTGGTGATTAAATAGTTGCCTGTAAAAGTTGCCTAGTGCGCGCTAGCCCTAAGATACATAAAGGATATTCACTAACCGTGTATTTTAATGGCCTGTTTCAAATAAACCATTTTAACGAAACCATAATATAAAATTTCATAGAATATGTTTGGCAACATCGCGAGATACATAATTATCTGTCAGTGTCATTGTTGTGCATTTTTTGGTTGAATTTTCATAGAGAGTTAGAAGTAAAGGCGTTCCAGATGATGATTATTGTAGTGGCGATTTTTACTTTTTTCACAGATGCCCCAAAGGAACCAGTGGTTGTTGTGGAAAACAAATTTCAAAGGTACTTTACTCTTTTGTATGCATTGTAGGAGATGCATAATGTGTTTTCCTTATGTGCCTCCATCATTGTCTAAGTTTTTATTCCGTACATTATTATTACAGAGAATACGAAGCAGCGTAAATCTCATTTACTTAGATCTCGGCTTTAAAAGGCTGTCGCCATATTACTAAATATGTTTCCATTTCTTTAATTCTGCCTTTTATTTTCTATGAACTATTACCCCCCGCTCTAGCCTCCGATGCTGTTGGTGGTAATGTGGGTTATTTATTTTTAGTATCATAAATTTAGTCTGATCCATGTTGATATATAGTCTATATATTTTCTAGCATTTCTTGAGATATGTATTCGGAGTAACAGTTGAATAGTAGAAGATTTCGCATGAAATTTTTTCCTCTGTCTGTGCTTTTGTTCTCGATTTTTACTCTTGCCGTTTGGTTTCAATATGGGTTTGTAGTTGACTGGATTCCTATTGTTCTTCCTCTATTTGGTATATTCTTTTATAAATAAATTTTAAAAACACTTTGAATAAATGTCTCATTAAGCTTATTGTTCCATATTCTAGGCATCTTCTTGTCGAAACATTTTTTGAATAAGTTGTAAATTTTGATTCCCACAATTGTGGGCTAAATTGCTAAATTGCTAAATTCTAAATTAAAAAATTAAATGTTTGACAGCATATATGATAAGAATAATTTAAATAACAATATTGCTTCGCAATGAACTATAAAGTTCTTAAAAAGATTAATTATGAATATATGTAAAAAATTAATTAAATGTCATATTAAATACTTTAGAACATTTTAAAATACTTGGAAATGAACGAAATATCTAACCAATTTTGGTAAAGCTTGGATTTTTTTGTGCTAAATAATACGTTAGTGTTTCTTTCATAGGAGGCGTATAATCTCTTGACTAGAACTAGGTAAATTTTGGTCCGCTGAGCGTATTTTTAAATTATACTTAGATAATAAATTTGAATGAATATCTTTCGTATAACCACCAACAGTTTTAGGATAAATCCACATTTCTCACATTTTACGACTTTATTATCATCTGCTTTACTTTCATTTACGTAAAAGTCAAAGAAAGTTTAGTAATCGCGAAAATTTTCGAAAATCGAGATTTTTGCGGAAATGTCCATTTTAGACTCCTCTCATTCAGAAAAAGTTGTTACTGCAGTGGTGTCTGTCAGTGTGTCTGTGTCCTCTCTACAGCCCAGACGGCTAAACTGATCGGCTTTAAAACTCATATTTAAGAGTAAAGTCTTTATCTTTTTAGTGTTAAATAAATGATGGTTTTTTTTAGAGACATTTGCACTGCTATTTTTTTAAACACAATTAGACATTTTTACTAAATCACATGACCAATATGGCGGCTGATGGCAGGCAACTCTCTGACAAAACTCTGCATTGAATGTTTTAATGTTGGTGTAAGATACTTGGATAAATTAAAAAGTATATATGAAATTTGATTTTTAAACAAATAAAAAAGTCAAATAATTATTTAAGATTTAAAATCTCGGGATTTTCGGGATCAAAAATCTATTAGCACCCTTTTTTCTAAATAAAAAACTTTGAAATGGAAACTTTTCTAGCTTTTATGATAATAATACCATTATTACCATTTAAATTTAAAACACACTTTAAATTGTAAAATTTTGTTTTTATATGGAAAACTCTAAATATTATGAGTAAAAAAAATTATTAAATTATTTATGAACTTGAACCTGCTATAAAATGTACTAGACTTTTAAAAAGAAAAGGGATTTTTAAATATACTTTTAATTATGACGAAGGCAAAACTTTTTGATCTTATTCTGGGTTCAAAGTTTTATAAAAAATCTACTTATATCTCGGCAATTTTAATTGCGTCCCAAGAACTTTAATTAAGGAAGTAAAATATATGTATAAACAAAGTTAGATTATTCACTTTTAAATATTAAAAAAGTAAAGTTTAATTAAGTCAATATTCTAACAGCAAATTAAGTAATTTTACTTAAATTATTTATTTAAATTACTCGTATTTATACACATGTTAATAAAATATTGTATATTTTGTGTAAATAGCTCTTAACATGTCAAAAAATTCAAAGAGAAGAGAAGAAAACATTAGAATGTATGGTTTCTTCCCTTAAGTTAGAAAATGAGAAAACGGTTGCAACTGGCTTAAAGAGAGAAAAGAGAGAGAGTAACACGATGTATGTCTGTAAAAAGCACTTCAGAGAGGAAAATTATTGTTTAGGTATGTATTATTATAGCTAAGGTACTCTTAAATCTCTCTAAATTAATATTTATTATAAGAATCTTTAAATATGGTTAAAAATAAAAAATTATTTTTCTCTTAGAACCATTTTATGATCACTTTATGGTGGATAAGGGGTTTCAATAGAAGAGGAATATTCAAAAGTGGAATTAAAATTAATAAGGCCTCTATTTCTAATGAAGCAAAGCCAATTGACGAAACAAAAGACGAATAATAAGAAAAAATAAACAAAATCAAAGTCACTGTTTTGATTTAGAGGCTGCCAATACTACAAAAATTGAATTGCATCTGCAAGATGCCCTTTCCACACCTATGATGTGGAAAGGGCAAAACAGAGAATGCAGAGGTCTTTGCTTTTCCACATACATGATATTCTAGTAACTAATTGTGCCCTAGTGAATTTGTCTAATCCAATTCTGGATTAAAATTATAATATAGTTTTACTATATTTAATTATTTTCCTGAAAATTTAAGCCATATATGTTTAAAATAATTGGTTTGCACCTATAATGTTTTTATTACCCATATTACTTTTAAGTTCGTATTTTAGGACATAACCTCCTAATAAAAGGCTTTACCTTCTATAAGAGGCCGCTTTCGGTCCCCTTAATATACATATTAATTATTACATTTATTTTAACATCTTGCACAACACACAATGTAAACCAAATGACAAAATTTGAAGCGCCACCTATCAAATATTTCTAAAAATGTACGTTTGTTTGTTTGTTTGTTTGTCCCTCATGCTTTCCTATACCATTCATCCGATTGCGATGAAACTTTGGTGAGTTGATGTGAGCGCGCCCGTAAAGGAGTTGTGAGTTGGAAAAAGAAATTTAACACACATGAAACCGGGTTAGGTTAGGATTAAAATTCGGGATTTTAGGCATTAGGTATTTTAGGCATTCCGGATTTTGGGAATTCGGGATTTTAGTATTCGGGATTTTGGGATTCGGGATTTTGGGGTAGAAACGTTATGAACGTACCCCAAAATATGTAAACATTCAGTTTGGCAACATTGCATAACCAATTGCAGCACGTTACGTCACGACATCGCAAAATAATTTAAATATTGACTTAATTTTTAAGCAAAAAGAAAAAATGGTATGTAAATATTTACAACTACAATAGTATAACGGAAGAGGTGCTTTTAGGTGCGTATAATTTAAATTTATCAAGAATTCACTTCAGAGACCGTAATATTAAATCTTCTACCCTTAGTATTTTATTAAAGTTCTTAACATTCTTGTATCATTTTTAGAGATATTACATCTTCTTGTTAAATTACTATTCTTTTTGTTCATTTTCTTAAAGTAAATAAACTAAATTAGATGTGATTGAATTATGTGAACGTCTAAGAGAAGGAAGGCAATGAGTAAGATAAGAAAATGAACCATCAAATTTCCATGAATAATTAATAAGGAATATACAAAAGGAAGTCAAGTAATTTGATTGTAGTGAGTAGAAAGGGTGTATAATAAACCTGATTATAGGAACAAGTGACTTATGTTTTCCTGCCACGTTTATGGTGCAGTAGTAAAACAATTCTATCTAAAAATTATTTAGGAATAATTCATCAAAGCTTAACACCTTTGCTAATTATTTATTATTCTACTTGCAAAAAGATCATTACAAAAATACTAAGCTAATACTTGAGAAACTTTTGTAAATCATATGACACAAATTAAAATTATATATAATTCCAATTTTTGTTTAACAATCTTACATTTAGGTAAATATGTATTTTATTTGAATATTTAAGGAGCTCCAATTTTTTCCTCCTATTATTTTTGCATCGATAGCTATTAGTAATCATTAATCTTATTAATATCTTAAGAAATAGAGGTTTCCATTGTCTATCTTGAACAAAACCTCTTCAAAGAGGCTTCTTTCTTTTGTGTAAGCAATTATTTGTGTTTTGGTAAAAAGGAAGATACGACGAATTTTTGTCAGATTGCACTTTTTAATTATTATTGTAATCAGTAAAATGCCGAATATATTTTTTTTTAATTTCTGATTTTATCACAAAAATAATTTAAAATACCTGGTTTTAAATTTATTATTTCTTTGGTTACACAAGCAATTAAATGAAAATGATTGCGTAATTTAATTTTTATTCAGCCAAAAGTAAATTGATTATTGATTTATGGAGCGGAATTTGCGTTACACTTAAATTTTGTTACCCAAATGGATGAAATTATTTGAAATTGCTCAAATGCCAATAAAAAAACTTACAATCAGTTGATTGAAACGATAAGTTTTTAAATTCATTCATTATAACATAGAAAGGGAATAATAATTCTAACAATAATAAGAAGTTGAATTTTGAAAAAAAATAATTTAAAGAAAATATACTACAAACGTAATTTTAAACATAAGGCTCTAGTATTTCCCTAAACGTGATAATTCTTGAGATATAGATAAACTAGTGAAAATTACAAAAAAAAATCTGTATAGCAATACACTATCCCAATTATTAATTACTCTTCGGGAACACTTTTTAATTTTTTTTTCTTCCTCTAAGTCGTGTCTATTCCGCCTCCGTTAATGTTAACGTCCAGCATTCTTTCCATCTTTTTTTAGGTCTTCCATGTAGTTTCCTTTTGCTGGGTTTGCTGTCTTTTGCTTTTTTGTTAGTCTATATTCATTCATTCTGTCGACATGTTTATTGCGGTACTTTTTCCTTTGTCGTATACTTTGCTTTGCTATCATATGTCTTTGCTGCTTACCCTGTCCCAGAGTGTCCTGCTATTTTTAGTTCTTATGATCTTCGTTTCAGCGGTTGTCATTACTTGTGTTGTTCAGGAATTGTCTGGTCTAGTATCTACCGCATAGGTAAATATCGGTATTACGAATGTTTTGCGTATTCGTGCCTTGGTGTACACGCTCAAATATGCAGCTTGATATCCGTATCGTTTTCATTATTTGTCTTCTGTCCAAGTCCCCATCGCTTGTAATTTCGGCACCTAGGTAGCTTTTTTTATAACTTTTTGTATTGATATGCCATCAATTTTGAACTTGCACCTGACCAATTTCTTGGATGTCATTCTCTTGTGTAATGGTAATTCTCATATTAAGTTGTTTAGATTTATGATTAAATGCGCGCAGCAATCTTTGCAGTCCGAAATTAGCATAAAATTGTCGACGTAGCATATATTAAAGTCCTAAACATGTAATTTAAATTTTTTTGTAAAGTGACTATTTATGCAGGTTCTGTTTTTACTTTCATTAACTAAGTAAATTAAAGTATAGTAATCGCGACAATTTTCAAAATCGAGATTTTTTGGAAATATCCGCTTTTAACAAAAATTGGGAGGTCCCAGTGATTTTTGGCTAAAAGCCAAAAATAGGAAGTGGTAGTTTATTGGTGAGGTTTTTAAGTTTTTTTTCAAATATTTCAAAATCTATTGAGTTTATGAAAAAAACATAGAAGTACAAAAATGTGTAAAAATAAATTTTACACAAATTTTGTACCTATCATTTTTTCAGTTAACTCTAAAAACATCTCAAATTAGTAAATGAAAGTCGTGTGATGACCACACCTCCATTTTTTTAATTGATATCTATTTAATTTATATTATTTTGATTTTAAAATACATAACAGTTTAGTAAAAAAAAATCCAATTTGAAAGTTAGTCTATGGCAATATTATTAAAACATAAACCTTCAAAAATTGGCTTGACGCCAGTTAGATGGATTTACATATGAGTTTTTGAAGTCACTTAAACAACTCTCGAACCTAATATAATTTGAATGCATAAACTTTTGCATCACAGTTTGAAGCGAGGTATACGAATACACGTTATGGGTTGATTTTAGAGTGAATTTATTCAAGTCGATTGCGTTTAAACTTCAGTCGTTTAATTGCAGACTATCGATCGAAAAATCACTTCGTTTAGTCGATTGTTATGTTATAACTATGCATGCTAATGATTCTTTTGGGAGCATTTCAGGTTTTAACCGTGAACGAGACATGGACGTAGTAAAATAATAAAAAAATTATTTGTTTAATAATTTTCCAATTTATATTTACGCTTTTGTTTTATACAAATTATTAAGCCATTAGCCATAAACGGATGAAAATTTTATAAAATTTATGACATTTTTGCTTGTTTTTTATAATTTTAAAATTATTAGCAGATTTATATGCATAATCTGAACACAAATGTATTTTAACTGCGCTGAAATATAAAAAAGTGAAGTTGTGGTCATCACACGACTTTCATTTACGAATTTGAGACATATCTATTATTATTGACAGCAAGCTAACTATACAGGGTGGATACAAAAACCCGGCCAACGCTATAACTCATTTATTTTTTAACCAATTTTAAAGTTCTATAGAGGAAATTAAATGGTACTTACTCTTCTACATTACCACGACAAGCAATTTTTTGTAGCATCAAGCATTTGAGCGTAGCGATAGTCATTTGTTAAATTTCAAATGACAACCCCTATTTTTTTAATTTTATTTAGATAGGTCTCGTTATTTTGAATTTAAAAATATATAAAAGTATGTAAAACAAAATTTTCAAGTAAAATTACATTTTTTTGTAACGCAAATTGTTAATTAGTGTATTAAACAAATCACATTATGCCATGGAAAAAGAAGAAAGTTAAACGCGAATCACGTCAAGATAATTTTAAGAAGCCAAAGCAAGATTAAAAAAAATGGATACGTAAATGACTTCAAAGCTTTAAGTCGGATGGTAATATAGCAGTCCCTTAATAACCGTAGTTTAGGCTCGAAATACAAGGAAAAAAATGGTGGTGTGGTCACCTCACGACTTTCATTTACTAATTTGAGATGTTTTTTGGGTTAACTATCATCATCATTTAAAGATGTATGTTGGCAATAAAAATTTAATTATTGACGTCTATCACTTTTGACGGGTAGTTAACCTTATTTCATTTATTGTCAGATGATCAAATGACATTACGT
>JARJDX010016634.1:0-15224 GCA_030264735.1 Gymnusa sp. GC000175 | reverse complement strand
ATCGGAGCTCGACCTGTTGAAGATCCTTATATTATTTTAGGACAAATTTTAACAATTTTATACTTTAGATATTATCTATTTATTGCTTTGTTTCTTAATTGGGGATTGTCAATTATTGATGAAATGTTTTTGGTTGATTCGTTATTTATTAGCGTGTGATTTGTTAAGTTTGATTTATGTTTTCCTTTAAGAATAGTCTGATTTATTTCAAGATTAGCTGAAACTAACCGAACTCCTTTTGATTGTGCTGAAGGAGAGCCAGAGCTAGTTTCTGGGTTTAATGTGGGGTATAGAGGAGGAGGATGGGCATTAATTTTTTTAGCAGAATATTCAAGAATTTTATTTATAAGAGTATTAGTCAGAGTTTTATTTTTAGGTGCAAATATTTTGTCTTTGTCATTTTTTTTAATAATGACTTGAAGTTCTTTTTTATGATGTTTTGTACTTNTTACTATTTTTATTTAGTGAATTAATTTTAGTAGTATTTTAAATTATTAGAAGATTTTCTTCTTTTTTATATTTTCAAAATATACACTTTAACAAGTTCAATAATTAATTTTTATAAAAGGATTGAGTAGATAATATCTAAAGTATAAAATTGTTAAAATTTGCCCTAAAATAATATAAAGATCTTCAACAGGTCGAGCTCCAATTCATGTTAGTAAGATTAAAATAGCAGAAAATAATCAAAATAAAATTTTATTAATTGGGTAAAATTGTGTCCTTTGTATAGTTTTTTTATTAATAAAAGGTATAAAGATTAAAATTAAAATTGATATAATTATTAGGAATTGATCGAAGAATAGCATAAGCAAATAAAAAGTATCATTCAAGTTGGATGTGCACAGGAGTAACTAAAGGGTTTGCTGGTGTAAAATTATCTGGGTCTCCTAAAAGATAAGGGTTAATCAAGGTTAATAAAATTAAAATTATTCTTAGCAAAATAAAAACTAAGATATCTTTAAATGAAAAATAAGGCTGGAATGGAATTTTGTCAATATTTCTATTAATTCCAAGAGGGTTATTAGATCCTNATTAAAATTTTTGTCGTACAGGGCTGTATTTAATATTAGTAATTTTTACAATAGCACTTATGGTAATTAATATATACATAATTAAAAAAAATACAACTATATTTGTAGGATAATTTAAAAATTTTCTTAAAATAATATTTATTTTAATATTTTTTATATATAGTCACAAGTTCGGACCATGCTTTTTCTTTTATAGCGGCCAATAGCCGAAGCGGCTGACGCCGCAAAAAAAAAGAAAAACAAAAAAATACTGGTTTAATCGAAACAAAAAAATTCGGAAAAAAAAAAAAAAATAAAAGCGACCAAAAAACGAAACAAAAGACGCAAAAAAAAAAAAAAAAAAAAAAATTATAATAATAACAATAACAATAACAATAACCATAACAATAACAATAAAAATAACAATAAAAATAACAATAACAATAACAATAACAAAAACAATAACAAAAACAATAACAATAACAATAACAATTACAATAACCATAACAATAACACTCACAATAACAATACCAATAACAATAATAATACTCATAATAATCACAANAGTTTTTACTTTTCTTGTTTGTGTTGGTCTTGGCGGTGAGAGCCTTTTACACTCTCACCGTCTTTTTTGTGATATTAGTTTTAAGTTTTATTTTTTTCGTTTGTCTTGTCTTGGCGGTGAGAGCCTTTTACACTCTCACCGTCTTCACTGTAATATTAGTTTTAAGTTTTTATTTTCTTTTTTTGTGTTTGTTTTGACGGTAAGGGTCTTTTTCACCCTCACCGTTACTGTGATATTAGTGTTTATTTATTTACTTATTTATTAATTTTATTTTCATTTAAGCCCACCGTGGCCTTATATGTTTTATTTTTTTTATATTTTTTCCATATACTTTTTTAAGTTTTTTGCATGGTCCGAAGGACCATGCTTTTTCTTTTATGGCGGCCACTAGCCTCAGCAGCTGACGCCGCGAAATAATAAAAAAAAAAAAAATAGAAGCCAATCTTCGCATCGTAGTCCTAGATACGATAAGAATGTTTAGACCTTCAATTATTATAAAGAGGAGAAAAACTCTATGGCGTACACACTTTAGAAAGACCTTTCCAAAAAAAAAATAAAGTAACTAATATGCATGACGGAAAGTTTTGGAAGATATATTACTGTAGGTGGTAATCGAAAACGAAAATCCATCTTGGCAATGAGCCGTGCAGTTGGATCAGCAGATTTAAAAGATCTCATACCAACGTGCTGGGAGGAATCGAAGCCCTTTATTTTTTATTAAAATTCCACTAGGAGACTTTAATGCGCATATTGGCAAAGAAAATTTCTAGCAGAAAACAGGAGAAAAGTTTCCGTCCACAAAAGAACAACCAAAAAAGGCATGAGACTATTCGAACTATGTACAACATGTAACTTAAACCTAATGTCCATCTAATTAAAAAACCACTACCTCGCAAAAAAACAAGATAAGTCTAATATCGCAGAGTAAAGTTAAAAAAAAAGAACTAAATAAATTAGATGTGACATAGCAAAGATAAGCAACAACCCAGAAACAAATTTAAACTTTAAGCTAAAACTATTAAACAATAAAGCAAGAAATTGGGAAGTGATAAAGTTTAAACTGATGAAGGTGGTAAAAAAAGTAAAAAACAGGTGGTGAAATGCGATTCATAAAAGACTAAAATACTGGAGAAAATAGTACTTCTCAAAGAAAAATGAAGTCTATTTAAGATTCGATGCGTGGTGCAAGTAAAGATTTTATAGTTACAGAGCTCTAGAAAGAATCGGGGAAACTACTAACAGATTTAGAAACATTCTGCGCACTAATATATACACTGCATAAGAAAGGGCCCTAAACAGAAATAACAACTACAGGGGAATTTTGGTCCAACCAGTGACATATCTATAGGACTTCAAAATTTAATAGAACCAATCGTAGACAACCAGTATAAGAAAATCAAGAAAAATTCCGAAAAGAAAGATATACTTCAGAAAAAATCTGAACTAGAAAACAAAAATGAAAGATGGAATAACGAGACGTAAAAACTATTTAAAAGGCAATTAAGATAACGAAGCAGACCCTGCTAAACACAAGATCCATGGTAAAATTTATGGAGAAATTATTAAAAGAATTTAAAATTAAATCAGGAATGCTTTAGCACCAATTCTCTTACCATGTCAACTGTTTCTTTAAGAAGGTAATAAGAGAACGGGAAAAGAAGATGAAACAAATTGTAGCACACCACTCCTTAGCTTTTGCTGACAAAATTGCAGTTTTCTCTAAAAATCTAAAAATTTTGATTCGGCAAGAGAATAAATCAACCACCTAACTAAAATTTCGGCTAAAGTGGGACTCAAAATCTCCTTTAAGAAGATGGACCTCAGCACCAACAATAAAGATGCTCCCCAGACACGTAAGACAAAGCATGAAAACATTAACAAGGTCAATAAATTTAAATATTTAGGAAAAATAATCCAAATTAATCGTTTAGATAAGCGTATTAAAAGCACAGAAGATATATGTATATAAGAAAAATTCTGAGAAAAATCATAGGACCGATTAAACTAGGTAAAATTAAATATGGGATCCGAAGTAAGAAAGACCTCTACACTGTAATGGAACGGAGAATAGATAGATTCTATAAAAAAATCCAAATTCTACGTTTACCTTATAAAAATAAATAAGAACAGGCTTACAAACCAAATACAAGATAGAACAATGTTTAAGAAACTTGCACAAGCTTTTGAGAGTTTTAAAGAGAAGGAACAAAAAGAAAATAACAATGTTTGGTCATTGGAGAAAAGGCAAAAACAAAGCAAAAGAATGAATAGGTATTAGAAGACGAGAAAAGAAAATGCTCAAAAAAGAAAAAAAATACAACAAGATAAAATATAACAAATAGAAATGTTACTTTACGGTCCACAAATGGCCAAAATGGAAGAAAGAAGAATAGATTAAAAATGGAGGTGTGGTCAACACATAAATAACATTGTTAATAAAGTTGTATTGCCTATCAAATATGATTAACTTTTTATTTCTTTTTTATTAGCTGCAGGTTAGTTCACTTACAAAGGTAAAAAATAACCCATTCTCAAAAAGCCGAAACTTTGCCTTGGAATGGTTCGAATTTTTGAATAACGGCTTATACTGGAAAAAGGTTAACGAAATGAAAAGGGAAAGATACGCCACGTATCGCCACCTGGGATGCCCACTAATTTAATAATATTGTCCAAGAAACCCTAAAAGAACTAAAAGACTACAACATAGACATATAAGAAACTATACAAAAAGGTAAAAGACATAAGCAATACAGTGATGTATATGCTTAAATATAAGCAAGAACAAGCCAACGAAGGCGTGGTAATAGATATACAAACAAAATATACAAAAAACATACTCAAATAACGAATTACGAATAAACAAAATGTTTTTCGACTACAAAGAACCTAATCAACAATAGACTACATGGTAATAAGTAGATCTATACACTCAAACCAAATAATAGCCTGGTATTGGAAAAAATTAAAATTAAGATAAGACCGCGAAATGATTAGAAAATAGCTATATACTATGGTTTAACAAAGATAATAAAAGAAAATGCCTAGAGAAGGAAAGAGGATACCTAAAGTACAAAACACTGAGAATGTAGAAATCATATGAAAAACACAAAAGGGTTCGTAACAAGACAACAACGCTAATTACCTAAACTACAACTACTACAACTACTGGTAACAATTCTCTAAGGATATGGAAAATGATTTTTACGATCTATAATATAAGAACAAAGAAAGGAGGTAAACGAGCTAACTGAAAACAAATAAAATTTAAAAAACATGTATCCAAACTACATGTAGGCTTTCGCTACATACATTTTAATGAGCGTGGGAGTAATACTGCAGCCCTGACGTATACCTTTTGTGACAACAAAAGCTTCCACCATTGATAAAGACTGGTGGAATAAGCTTCTAACTGCTTATATTCATCTCTTCTAATACTATTCATAGTTTATTGATTAGTATATTATCATAGGCTTTGAATACCCATAGTTTGGCATTTATGTTTCCACCTGAATAAGGCTTTCGCTACATACATTTTAAAGAGCGTAGGAGTAATACTGCAGCCCTGACGTATACCTTTTGTGACAACAAAAGCTTTCACCATTGATAAGGACTGGTGGTATAAGCTTCTAACTGCTTATATTCATCTCTTCTAATACGATTCGAGAAGTGCATTATTTTTTCTGGAGCTCTCATCCTATTGATAATTATTCATGCTTCCGTTGGCTTTAGATCTCCAATATATGTAACAATTTCCCTACATTTTTTTTATCCCATAATATCATTTTTCCTCAGTTACAGTTCTTCCTATTCTTTCTTTATCGACCTGCAGTTTGGTTAAAAGCCATTTGTCTTATAACTTTTTATATTTCCTTTACTAGTGCCTTCTTTTTTTATTCCACCATAGTTTGTAAAGAAGCACTGGGCAAGGAAAAACGTATTTCTTGCCCAATGCTTCTCCTGCAGAATCACGTATACAATTATTTATGTGCTTATATAGCGTCTTAGATTTTTTTTCTAATGTGTCATTTAATTTCTTACTTAGTCTTGTCTGATCGAGTACTTCAGTACTTTTGTACATAAGGCTATTTAGATTGTATTCTTCGTATCGTTCTTGCTGTAATGTCATAGTTGAAATGTCATATTGATCTTTACTTTGTGCTCGGTTGTAAATATGTAGAAATATCATTTTGGCTTTTACCAAATGGTAATCTGATTCTGAAAAGACTTCTTTAATAATTCTGACATCCTGAAATTTTTTTGTTCATAGCTGTCTTGTTATCACAATCAATTATGAATTTTAAATTTTTTGTGTCTTGGATTTAGATGTAGAGACCTTTTAATTTATGTTTGAAGTAGTTTATTATTTTTGCAAATATCCACTAGTCTTTCGCCATTATAGTTGCAAGCTTCTTCTCCAAAAGGGCCTATTATGAGATTAGATTATTTTTTTTCCCTTTCCGTGCTGCTTTTAAAATCTCCTAGAATTACTAGAACCAGTATGTCTATATTCATCATTTTCTCACTATCCAAGGATACTTCTTCATATTCATATGTTTTCGTAGCGTTGTTTCCTTTCATATTTCTGAGGCTTCCGTTGGGGTTTATAATAATGAAAAAAATTTCGGATAACAGGACTAGCCTGTCGCTTCAATCCAACTCGGAGAGCCAGTGTTTCATGTCAGGGTTAATTCCCTTATATTTTATACAACCCCTAAAAGACGGGTTGTAAAATTTTCCAGATCTCTGTTTTAAGTTTCCTCTCTCCATCCTCACTGCCATTATGGTCTTTATCCGTAACCCTGGACTATTACTATTAGCCAGCTGAACCAAATTTTTTAGCGAAGTTTTACCCCTGGATCCTTCCTGCTTCCTTAGCTCCCATGTGATAAGGCCCCAGGCTAGAGACTGGTGTGGCGGAGTTACATTTTTTTTATGTTTTTTTTTTTTTTGAAACATACAACTCTTTAAAACTGTATGTTCTTGCCCTTAATATTTTTGCTTGAGCTGCAGTAACACTAATATCCGTAGAGACTATCAAAATCCTGCAAATTACCTATTATAAAAAAAGGGCAACCGTTTTCAATTTAATTATTAAACATACATTTATTATCTTGGTAGTAAGAAAACCTTTCTACGCAACCAGTGGATAGGTAACTTCCTTTTATGTTCACAATGGTTCTCAACTTGCACCTCGAATAAAAAAATTCATTTAGCAACTCTTCGAGTGCAAATAACTATTTCCATATATATTTTTTGAATTATATTTAATTAAAAATAAAATATATTTATTAATTTATCAACTTCATTTTCTTGTATTCAAGTCGGAGCTATTAAATATATTTGTAATGTAATAAGTAATGAATAAGTTATAAACATATTAGCTATAAGATGGTTAGATAGCTAGAGGCGACATCTTGTTATCGGCCCGATGGCACTCATATTTTATATTGGTTACATTTTAATATGCAAAACATGATTGATGTATTCACGTATAATATGTAGAAATTCCGTAATTGTTCTTGCGCAGGAAAAAATAATGCACCAGAAGTAGAACAGCAGTTGGGGTTACATACTTCAGGCGAATATTAAGAAGATTCAATCAATATTTTGACACTAATATTATTATTATGTTGGATAGCTGCGAGTTATAATAAACCAGAAAAATAAAAATTTACGAAATTTGGACTAATTTCAAGAAATTTTCATTAAAGTAACTGGAAATTATCTGATAACATAATTATTTGCTACGTGTTTTTATAAGAACGACTACAATAACAACAACAACAATAACAACAACATTAGAATGGTAAGACAAATGCTTTCTGAAAATTTAGAGTATAGATTTAAAAAAAATTAAGTAATATTTAATGTTTCTGTCAAACGTGATTAATGTACAACATTTTGTGTAATGCTAAATTGTAAATTAATTGGGAGAATCTAGGGCTAGTCCGCTTTAATTATGTCGACTCAAAACGATGATTAAAACTAAAATTTAAGAAGAACAGGAAACATAAAATATGATTTTAATTACATAATTTGTGATGCATCCAATTTTTAGATTTTTTGGTTGCATTGTTTTGCATCCTGTCGTCGCCGTGCAATTTGTGAATTGATAAAAAATGGGCCTCGAGATAATCGATTTCAATAAATAAGGAATAACAACTATGGATAATTGTGGCCACAAAACAGGTGTAAAATGAAATAATCTGCAATTTATAGGATGCGATGAGTCAAAGCAGTAAAAATTCAACCGGAAACTCGGTTATACCACAAACAATAATAAAAATAAAATAAAAAAAGAGGCAAGGCCACAGTCAATTATTACAGATTAAACCGGGAGGCGATCAATCATTACATTCACTGAGAAATTGAAAAGTAACAACATTTTATGTAGGTAATAACATCTGTTCCTTTGCTTTATTTCTATGTAAATTGATCCAAGTAACATATATGTTTTATTATTATAATAAAATGAATAAAATATAGGCTACATATCACAGTAAATAGCTACTGTGTACATAAAATACATTTTTACAGTTTCTCTTATTATAACACTGCTTTATTACCATCGTATATTACTCTTTACTGCCAAAAAATTAGCTATATAATAGAAATACCATCATCAACAATGTTAAAACTCATAAGGAACTTATTATCTTACATACAAGAAGAACTTTTCTTCGGTCGGTGATAATTTCTTGGATGATTTATCAACGAAAATATATTATCTGAATGCTAGTTAGAATTGACCAGAAGCAAATTTGGGTAATATTAAAGGGAAATAAAAAAATTGAGGTGTGGTCACCACACGACTTTCATTTACGAATTTGAAACATATCCGTTACTTTTAATAGAAACATACCTATATTTCTTTAATTATCTTTATTTTGTTGTCAATTGTATATTGCGTCACTTTTGAATGATCTATAACCTGTTTCATTAATTATTATTATAATGACAGTATGTCTCGACCACTTGTTGGGAATAAATTTAATAAAATGTTGCTTAGCAACAAACAAAGAGTCTGGATAATGTGTTTACAAATATCAATGACAATAATTTTAATGTAACCCTAGTTACAGATCTTGGTTTTTTAGACCATTTTGGACTTGCTATAAATTTAAATACTTATGTTCCAAATTCAAACCCTATTGTAAAGTTTATTCAACCAATAACAGCAATTGGAAACATTGAGTTCTTTAATTGTCCTCAAGATGTAAAATGATAAATTTGAGATGTTTTTAAAAATGCTATTAAGCTTGTTTAACTATTTATTTCCGAAGAAAAAACTAAAAATTACTGTCAAAAAAGGTAATAAAATTTTATGGTTTTTGGAAAAACTAAATAATGAGACATATACTGTGTTTTTTAAATGAAGCCTGCACAAGGTACAGATCCGAAGATAATAAACTTTTAAAATGCTCCCTCTGCTATATGGAAAATAATAAACTCATATCGGCCTATAGGCCCTGGTGATTAGACTCAAGAAGTAGAGATGTCTATGGGCTGAGTGTGGGTATTTTAAAATCTGTTAAGGATATTTTAGTGTATAACTGTATTGCCAAGGGGATTTCTCCGGATGCTCTGAAGCTGAAGCAACATGTATACCTATTTACAAAAAGGGAGAAAAAGGTGATTTAAATAACTACCGCCCAATCTCTTTTACCAAAAGATCTAAAATCGGTAAAAAAGCCCCAAAGCATCAAATCACGAAATATTTTGATATGGCTTCAGGGAGGGAAAGTCTACCACCCTAGCGGTAGGAGATTTCGTGGATGCCGCCCTAGGCTGCTTTGAGAGAGGTGAATACACTATTTCGACTTTTGTAGATTTGTCAAAAGCATTCGACTGTGTCCCGCATATAATATTGCTGCGTAAACTTTACTTTTATGGCTTTCATCCAGAAAGTTGTAGACTCATATCTTTGTACCTAAGCAATAGAAGACTCGCCGGTGTCTTTTCTAGTGAGCTTCCGGTAGAAGTTGGTGTACCTCAGGGGTCCGTCTTGAGTCCCTTGTTGTTCTTGATTTACGTAAATGACTTGCCAGAATGTACAAAAGGTGCAGGTGTCATTCAGTTCGCGGATGATACTACTTTATTGGCGAGCTGAAGTTTACTGGAAGACGTACGGTCAAGAAGCGCCGGGGCAAAAACACGAGTCATGGAACGGTTTAGCACTAATAAGTCATGCCCAAATGCGAGTAAGACGGTGAATATATTGTTCACACTAAAGGCTAGAGAGCCAAACATGGTGACGTTCTTTACCAACACTAAGTTTCTTTGAATACATATTAATAAGCGATTGCAGAGGAATGTACCCGGAGAAGTATTAGAGAAAAAGCTTAATAGTGGGGTTTGCCTCCTAAGAAGCCTCCCGAAATCCGTGTCAGTTCCTATACTTTCTACTGCGTACTTCGGTGTTTTGCTATCACATTTGTCTTACGGTCTGCTTGTTTGGGGTCACTCCGCAAGTAGACATGGTCTATTTGGGCTACAGCGCCGAGCTGTAAGGGTTGTCGATGGGATTGGATATCAGGAAGATTGTAGGGAGTAATCTAAATTTCTTGGTGTACTCACTTACCCATGTCTCTACATCTTTAAGTGCCTATAATATATAAAAAAAAATTAAACAATTATGACACTCATAAAGAGGACCACAACTATGTAACCAGGGGTCGCGAAAATCTGCGTCTTTAAAACATAAGGTTAAATAAATCTAAAAATCATACTTTTTTTATATTTCTAGTTAGTACCAATACAAATTGTTCTGGTTATCTTATTTTTAAGGATGCTTGTAGTCAACATTTGTTAATCATAGGTACTTATATGTTTTTAAATAATAGTTATTATCAGTTTGTAAATCAATGTTTTCTGACTTATGTAATTAGGATTTATTCTTAAAGCATCAATAAATTTTTTATTCTTATTCTTAAGATGGGTTCTTAAAATATTAAATTTTGAAAAAGTGATAATAATAAAATTTGTTGTAAATATATTTATTAACACTTTTGTAATAATATATTTTTTTTTCATAAACTACGACTTCCGGTTGGTAGATTTCAGGCAAAAGTCACTGGGACCTCCCAATATTTGTTAAAAGTCTAAATTTTAATTTAAGTTCAACCGTCTCAGCTGCAGACGGACGCACAGACAGACCGACAGACACAACTTCGAGAACAACTTTTGCTGAATGAGGGGAGTCAAAAATTGATATTTCCGCAGAAATCTCGATTTTAAAATTTTTTGCGAGTGCTACATTTTTTTTTACTTCGTAGATGAAAGCAAAAGTAAAATGCAAGAAAGATGCACTGTCAGAAATATGTACATTTGAATTTTAAATTAGCAACAAAAAATAATAAGTTCTTAGGTAAAATTTTAAAAACCCGATAGGAAAAAAATTTGATGCAAAGTTACACAAAAACTTTTGTTTTTTATATTTATTTATTTTTTTTATTTTTTTTTCCAAGTACACATAATGTAATATCATATCCTGTAGAGGCAGTCAGCTGCCAGTACGAAGATCTGGTGTTGATTTACATTAATTTTGATTTTACATATTCATTTCCAAATTCCAAATGTTATAAAAAGGATTTAACTGTGTCACATCTATTTAAATATCCATACCATCTTTGTATGGATTGTTGATAACTATTTGATGTTTTATTAAAATGCTCATTGACGTTCAATTTTTTACATATATATAAAAAATATACTTAATAGCAACATATAATTAATGATGAAACCGAATTCAGAAAAGAATTAAAAATAGTATTTAATAAGCTTCGCAGTAACTAAAAAAAACATAATATAAGATATTGTAAAAGTGTCAATAAATGATATTAGGATCCATTAATAAAGACCTTTAGAGACTTTTTAACATGAGAACACTATCTAGAAAAGGCGGGCACTATAAATAATCCTAGCTGTAGGACGTATAAATAAGAAAACTACCCAAAGTAAGAAGGAACTCACGCTGTTTGCTTTCGATAAAAACACATCAACTTGTTACAAGAAGGCTGCCTTTCATAACCCACTAGGCAAAATTACAAAATATAAGCTAAGCTGGTAAAAATTGAGAAACGTTTTCAACTCTTTGACCCACCTTTAATGAAAGGTTCCAGTCAGGAAATGTACAACGTACCTGCCGTAATGGTGAGAACACTTTTAAATGGCAACGGGACACTATTTCCCATACTCACCAGTCACCACCCCTACGGGCTAAGACTAAACTTATGATATATTCTCATTTGATCGTATTTAGCCTACGGTTTTCGCAAAAACAGAGCACCATAAGGCTGGTGTTAAATTCACTGAGGAAAGAAATAAGAGTCCAGAAATAGACTTGATGTCATTGAAATTGGCATGATGGAAGTAAAGCCATAATAAAATACAGGGGAAGGTTAGCTATAAGTTCTATCTAGTTGGGATAGAGCAGCACCTTAACTTGACAACATAATTACATCACTATCAATACAACAACAAAGGTGAATTACTGCATTAATTTAGTGTTAGCAGCAACCTAAAAATACTCAACCGTAACCTTTTTTTATTATGTCGCAGAAAGAAATTTTTAAATAAAATTCATAACTGGTATGGCCTGAATGTCAGACCAAATATAAATTATTTACAAACCAACACATTCCACTGACGTTTTGGTTGTATTGACTAAGAGCCTTTCGATGTAATTTGTATCATCATTTAAACATTAAATTATGAAAGGCATTAGCAGCAGCGTTTAAAAACTATTGCCATGTGAAGCAGCAAATAAAACATAAATATTTTGGGTTTTGAAGTTCTGACAATACAAAACACATAACTTTTACTATTCAGTTTATAAGTTTATAAGTTTTAAATAAAAATAATGATTAAAAAAAATATATTGACATAAGATTTATTAAAAAACATAAAAACAAACTATGTATCCTTGCCAACACACAATGTTGCATTTTTGAAAAAAACAAACAAAAATGATAAAAAAAGGATATGACGGGAAATTAAAGCTTTCATTTCTTTAGGGTATTTCTTAGGATATATTCCAGGTCATCATTACTGGTGTTAAGACATCCTAATGGCTTTGAAAAGTTTGTCAGGGCATGTACAGCTTTTAGTTTCACATCTCTATCAAGAAATGAGGTAAATGTCATTTATATATCTAAATAAAAAATATAGATATAAATTAGCACTTATTGAAAAGTCTTTTTGTTTATTGTATCTCCCCCGTAGGTGGCTTTTAGCATGTCTATTATAATTTTAGATGCTGTAGTTCGAAATAGTTGGATCGAAGATAAACCATACCACTCTTACAGGTTTTGCAGCTATGTAATTCTACGTCGTCTAATGCTTCTTTTACCTACGATTTTTTCTTTCATGATGAGCTGCAATAATCTTTACATATAATTGCGGGTAATGTGACCAAAAAATTCGACTTTTCTTTGGAAATAATATTTTCAATTATTTTTCCATTCTATCTAACATTTGTTAATTTGTGACGCGGTCCATTCAAGAAATCTATATAAGAGATCTATCCATCCAAGGATTCTAATCTCTTTGTAGTTTTCAAAATCATGGTCCAACCTTCCAGACTATATAACAGCACTGGAAATACAAACCATTCTCACCCTTACGTCTAGAGATAGGTCTTTAGTTGTTAATAGTTAATATATTTATGATGGTGTTTCTATTGGATGCCAACTTTGTTGTTGCTTGTTCATGTAAACTAAGCCGGTACTCTTCTCTTATCCTTGTAACACTGTCTACCATTCTTTAAAATTTTTGTAGGGTACTTGCGATTAGAACTGTGTCATCAGCATATCTGATATTGTTGACAGGTTCTCCGTTGATTATTATACCTGCCTTACGTTCTTCATTGCTTTTCGAACTCAATAGATGTTAAAAAGTATTGGAAAAAGGATGCATTCTTGGCTCACCTTTAAATGGTTATTTCTTTCGAAAGAATTTTATTTAATTTTGTTTTTAAGGCCTGTCTCTAGTCGAGGTTGGATATTATATGTATGCCATGACAATCGATGTTCAATTTCTGTAGGATATTCAGCAGTTTCTCTTGTATTACGCTATCAAAAGCTTTGCTATGGTCAATAAAGTAAGCGTAAATATTTTAATTAACGTCTAAACACCTGTTAAAGGCAAATATGGCCTCGTGGATTCAGATACCATTGCGAAAACAGAATTGTGCTTTTGTTGTTTTAGCCTCACATTTGTGGCAAATCCTAGTATAAATGATTTTAAGAATATTTTTAAAACATGACTTATGCGACTTATAACATGGTATTCATCGCACTTATGTGCTCTAGGCTTTTTTGGAATGGGGACGAAGATAGGGCTTACTGCAGATTTGTGAATTAATGTGTTTGTTTAGTATCATTCCCACTCAATTGCCGTGTTTTATTATTTCTTAAATTCTTTGATTGACTGATGGGGTGATTCCTAGCACCATTTCTTCACCTAAAAACTGCTCGGGACTAACAGCAATTGATCTAATAATTTCAGCCATGTGATTGTTTATCTTGGAATAAATATTGTGCGGTAGTTTTCTGTTGCTTTCCGCGCCATTGCATCTTAGGTCATCAATTAGCATTCGCCTGAGAGTTTTCCAGAGAAAGTCTTTAAGGAAGTGATTCTTCAATAGTCTTAATTGGTAATACATACCTTAGTTGCTGCCCTATGATACACTAGGTTTGGTCCGCCCCCTTCATTTTGTTTATATAACTGTTCATTGTCTTCTTTATTCTCATTGTTTTCTTGACTTTTCGGAGAAGTGGTTTTGGTTCCTCTTGTGTTTCTGTAGCTTTACAGTGTACAGTGTACGTAACTAAAAAGAATTAAATCTGCAAGTCCTTATAGTGATGTAACTTCTCGCATTACTTAATAACGACCCTTTTTCTAAAAAGGGTACTCCTCTTAAAAATGTTAAGTGCATATCTTACGCAATCCTTAAAGTTTTTGTATACATTCATTCTTTTATTTTCCATGCAGTTTAAATTTAATAATTCAGTTAACTTTCTTTATTAATTAATATACTATCACTAAATTAGTTACAGTTTTTATTCAGAGCATTTGTTTAACATTTTATTTTCATGCATTTTTTTACAGCAACAAAAACAATAACTAGAAGTATTTCTAGATACACCTTGACCAAGTCTAGCTGGCAGACGTCTTATAGATGCGCAGAAGTATCTCCTACTTGAAAGTGGGAGTGGCAGCGCTGTCTTGAAGCAAAGTACTGTACAGTTTTTGAAAAAGTATTTTTGCGCCTAACGCTCGTAACACAATGCAAAATTTTGTAGAAAATTTTATTTCAATTATTTTGAATGTATGTATTTTGTACCGTTGCAACTTGCAAACATATATTTTATAAAATAAATTTGTGCGAGAAAATTTTCAACAAAATAATTTAGAACTTTTTTTAAAAAGTCCACAATTATGTACAAAATATGCCCAGCACGTCCGATAAATTGGAAAATAAAGTTGACATTCGGGGTTTTGACGTTTTCAAGTCATAAGACTTTTTTGTAGATCTTCAGGCGGCCTACAAAAGAGTACAAATTTTTTTTTTATCAGACGTACAGTTTCGAAGATAGCGTCGTTTGGTTTTTAAACTAGAGAAGGGTAGCTAGACAAAACGGGGC
>JARJDX010016598.1:0-10419 GCA_030264735.1 Gymnusa sp. GC000175 | reverse complement strand
TTGTGCGTCGAAATCACTCGCGCCAAATTGTCCCGCGCCAAACCGTCCCTGCGCCAAAACGTCCTGCGCCAAAACGTCCCGCGCCAAAACGTCTCTGCGCCAAAACGGCCGCGCCGAACTGGCCGCGCCGAACTGTCCTAGACCCAGCAATCATTGGAGTTTGAAATTTCTTGACTACTAGCTGTTGCTTGTTCTCATCCTTTTCTTTTACAAATTCGGCTTGTTTCTGAGGTTTTCTACTGTGCCATTATTCGAACTTTTATTTTGATCAAATCTCTTTTTTGGGTAAGATTTTTGATCTGGAGCCTTCACTTTTAATGTATTTTATTTGGGTTTTTATATACTCTCCACGAGAAAAATTACAAAGCACTCGAAGCATTCTTTAACACCACCTTTTAATTATTTTTGCTTTTTTATATTTTTTTTGTAATTTTTTTCTTGTTATATTATGATACTTATTGTGCTATTTTTCTTGTTGATTTTTTTCTTATAGTAATTTTGTTTTAATGCTGTTTAAGTGTACAATTTAATTGAGATAAGAGAAATTTAAGGAAATATAGTTAGATGAATATTAATATTTAGATCAAAGAGTAATCGTGTTTGAGTTTTTTTTTTAATATTTTGATTAACAATGGTGTGTTGTGTATAGTTAATCTAAGGGAATCTAATTATAGTATTCCGTTATATGATTCTCTATATTGCTTTGTACGAAAACTTAATTAAATTAAATTTGCGAGTACAAAAGATTCACATTTTAATATGGGGAAGAAGGATCAATAGATTTGTGATTAGGAATTTAATAATTTATATTGTGCTTGGGGGCGCGTATGTGTTTGAGTTGATAAAAAGTGTGAGACTTAAAATAGGACGAAGCGCACGTCAGAACGAATCACATCAGCACATTTATTTTGAGAAGTCACATTTAAAAGCTTTAAAATTGTGCAGACGAAGCTTGGGCAGCTTTCAGCTTATCAGTAGCGTATGCAGGGCACGCAAGCCCCGTCACTCGTTGCCATCCCATAGCTATGTGTGCCACTTCACACACTATGGCAACAAGATAAATACGAAGATACAGCCCGATAATAGATTAAGATAATATTATCTGCGTATTCTGGTCGTACCTATATCCTATATCTGTTATATGTAAGTGACCGAACCCTTCTCCACCCTATCGCTATCTCCTACCGCCCCCCATTACCGTATTGTATTGAGCACATTCGCCGCCGCAATCGCAACCATAACGTGCATACCAAGAATGAATAATGAGCGATGGCCACAAAATTTATTATGAGAAAACCAGTGGTCCAAGATATCTGGATTGATGACGTGCTGAAAGAAATAGGCGTGGATATGTAACATGCATTATATGGACATGAATAAATGGGATGATTCTGTCACTATGATCTATGACCTTTTCGGACAAAACGAATCTTCAAACTCAACACTTTTTATTCTGTTTGAAATCTCAATGTTCTGATTTTCCTCTATACACATAAAAAACTTTCACACCAAAACTATCGTGGCCTCGAGGAGGACGACTCCCTATTAATTCAATCACTGATATAAATACATACATGTGGTAGTTCTGGAAATAAATTTCTTAAATGCAAACTCAGAACGGAACTAGACTCCTCGGGGCAAATATAACTTTTCTAATTAAACACAAAACTAAGCCTACCCACTGTATACATAATTGATTATGCAAAGTTAATTATAAAATAATGAGTAATAATTATACAAAAGTCTTGAATTTGTTTAAACAAATATAGCCTAGACATAAGTTAAAAGAGTTTGTGTTTCATTTGCATAACCACGTGGCTCATAAGATCACTTGAACGAGCGCAAAACGTTTAAATTATAATAACTGGAGTATCTTTATTATAGAAATTTGCAATGCAAAGACGTGTATCATAGTGGTAAGAATGTTAATGGGGTGCTTCTCGTGATATCATATACATAATTGCATTGGGTTTGGCCTATCACCATGCACAAAAGGCAGAACGGAACACGATCCTGTATAATACGGGGGTTGCCACGGCCCTTTGCCAAAGTCATTGCGTGTCCACAGTCCCTAGAGGGCTTGATTGAATTGCTTGACCACATCTCGAAAACGCGTTAAAAGACGTGACCACCTTACTGTCCGATCTCATAAATACCCTTTATAATATTAACATGGCGTGTAAACATGTAATAATTTATACATTCTACCCAACCTAAATTATTACTTAAATTCACTTTTTAATTATATTTGAATATACTTCACTTATCCCTCGAAATAATAAATTAGTTAATGAATTCCATTGTCTTATCAGAATATGTCCAAAACGATTAATATGTCATTACACACATTAACCTTTACAATAATAAAACCAACAATTTTATGTGTTAATAAATATTATTATTTATTCATGTATTTCATGATAATATTTATATTTTATTAAGGCGCCTGGGGACAATTTCCGCACAGATATAGCTTTCGAGCATTTATTAAATATCAATTTTGGTGGATTTATAGCTTCAAATAGCTCCAAACAACCGTCTTCTAGAATGTACATATCAAATATATACACAACTAGCTACGTGGTCGAATATTTATATTTAAACCGAGCTCGTTTTCTTCTTCTTTTAAACTCGAACTTGAACTGCACGAGACACGTAATATTCAGATTCTCGTTTCTTTTTTAAATCTCCACCTTAAGGCTACCAAATTTTTCTGACAAATCTTTTTATAAAAAAACCTATATTTTGATTTCATCCACATATTTCATTATTAACCAAATTTTTTTATTGTACCGGGTGCACAAAAATGCACATTGCACAGTAAAGAAGGTAAATATTTATAATTGTTTAATTTAAGTAATTAGTAATAATTATAATCTTTATTAAACATTCTTAGGTGCAATGTTTGAAATTTATGTATATACGAGGTTAATTCTTAAAATAAATTTCTTTTGCGCATACAACTGCACGTGTTTCTAAGCTTTTGTGCAATACTTTTTTAAATTCAATGATCATCCGTAGACGCAATTATAAATAAGTATTTGGGTCTGAGCGCAGCGAAACGACTTTTGAGTAACAAAAAAACGTACTAAAAATCAGTTACTAAGCATTTAACTAACATCATCATTGAATTTTTATAATCTTCCTTCAATTTCTACTCTTTAGACATTGTTTGCTCTTACGTCCCTCCTAGGGGCTTTAATATCACCACTACATTTCTCCAATCTACTCGGATCAAATTTGCTCGTTTCCAGTTTTGTATGTTCAACTTCCTCAGGTATTTCTCCATATAGTAAATTCATCTCATTCTCCGTCGTTCCGCGGGTCGGCTTTTTGATGGTCTGTATCGTAAGATATTTTTCGTGGTTTTATTTTGCATTTTATTGATATGCCCTATCCTACTTAAATTTTTTTATCAGCCCATGCACGTCCACTCCTGAACGTAGGCTTCTTCTATGCATTTCCAAGTTTGGCGGGTTTGAGCTTTTTCCATCCAGTTCTTCCCTGCTTGACGTTGGATGTCGTCTCTTCATCGTGCTTTTGGTCGCCCTACACTACGTTTGGATAATCTGGTCTTTATTGCATCACCTGTTTTGTCCATTTGCTTGTTGCGAATTTTATCATCACATCCTTGATTCCCGTTTTAGCCCTTATATTGGTGTTTCTGATTTTGTCTCTAATGCTTACCCCTAGCATCTGCCTCTTCATTGCCCTCTGCCAAACTCGGAGGCGGTTTACACTGCCTTTCGTTATAGTTGCTGTTTGGAGCCCGTACGTTGTGACTGGAAGAAAGCAAGCATTGTATACTTTTCCCTTTAGATTGATTGGTATCTTTGCTTCTTTCAGGATAGTTCGTAGTTTGCCGAAGGCCGCCCAGGTCAAACCTATTCTTCTTAAAATCTCGGCTGTTTAGTTTGCTACCCCTAGCTTGATCGTATGTCCTATGTATACATATTCTTCGACGTGTGTGTGTGTTGAGAGTGACTGCAATATTGTTTTGGCTCATGATTTTAGTTTTATCCAGATTCATTACAAGTCCTATTGCTGCGGATGCTTGGTGAAGTTCGTGAATTATTTGATCGAATTGATTCGCATGATTACTAATTAGTACTATATCGTCAGCAAAACAAAGATGGCTGACATATTTCCCACCTATACTAATCCCTTTTTGCTTAGCGTGCGTTTGAAGACATTTTTTAAAGCCAGAGTGAAGAGTTTAGGTGATATAAAATCACCTTAGCGGACCCCTTTTTTAAAAGAGATTTTGTCTGTGACAAAACCTTCTTTAATTTTAACGTGGATGGTAGCATCTTCATACATATGTTCAATGAGATTTGAATATCTGAGTCGATTTTCGCCTCATCTAAAGCCTGTAGTACCGCCCAGATTTCAAAGGTATTAAAAACTTTGCGATAATCTTCAAACGCCAGGTGGAGCGAGACATTGTACTTGTTATATCTTTCAATAAGAGTGCGTATAGTTTGAATATGATCGATCGTGCTATAGCCCCTTCTAAAGCCGGGTTGGTAGAAATCCAAATTTTTGCTCAGACGATTGGTTATAATTTTCTTTAATGATTTATAGAATTTAAATAACAGGTTTATAGGTCTGTAGTTGTTAATGTCTGTACAGCCACCTTTTTTATAAAGTAGTATAACATTTTTTCATTCATCGGAGATTTTCCCCTCTTCAATGCACTTGTTTAGCAGAATTAGTATAGCCTTTTCGCAAGTTGCACCTCTACATTTCAGCAACTCGGTAGTTATGCGGGCCTTTCCCGGAGCTTTAGGATTTTTCATTTGGTTTAGTGTCGATCTTAGTTTCGAAATATCTATAGCAGGCATGTTTTCGGAGCCAGTGTTAGTTATTTCATCGCCCCGTGTTTTCTGTTGTGGAACCGTTGTGGTGCCTTCATAAAACTTGTTATTTTCTCGCCGCCACACAGTTTCACCAACTCATGGTGCATCCTAGTGCTGTAGCCATCATGTGTTTGGTAAACCAGTGTCAGTGTCTTCTCTCCAGCTCTTATGAAAGTGTTTAAGTTTCACTACCATACGTAATTACTAGTTTTATAGGTGTTTTTATAAATTTTGACTAATTTTTCGCGTGATTAACCTAAACACGGGCTCATTAAGAAACCCAAGTGACGTAAATAATATTCATTTATTCAATTATTTACTTGTCGAAAAAAATGGTTTTCTTTTTTTGAGGTCGTTTTCAGGGGTCCAGGAAGGTTTAAATCCTTTTTTAGTTTTTGAGCTACGCAGCTTTTGGCATATAAAAAAGAAGGAACGTGCACAAACAGCCACCAGAGCAAATTTTTGAATTTTGTCCTGGTTTTCCGGTTATAATTTTTTAAAGTTTAAAATTATTTTCGTGATTTTCAGAAAATATAAAATAAGGGTTGAACGCCACTGCCTTTTATTTTTATAACCAATTCTGCCATAATTCGACGGACGGGAGTCAATTTTACCGAAAAATGTCCTCACACCCCAAAGGCGCCTTTATTTTCAACCCAAAAAAAATTTATTTTCACATCCAAAAAACGTAATTTTTACTACAGTTTTTCCTTAGTTTTCCTCCCACGACCGCAGTTTTTTTTAAATATTTTTTTCTCCTATATCAAACGATGCACTTTTTAATTTCCTTTCTCTCCATGTCCTGTCTTTTTTTCCACCACCCTTATTTCATCCGATAAAGGTGAAGAAATTCACGGTTCTCTTCCCAGAACACTGCCACGAAAATTTTTTTAAAAAAAAATTGCAGGGATGTCAACTTCTTTTTTTTTTAAAAATTACTTTTTAATTTTAAACTGTCCAGCAGTTTATGGGCCGAGGCGTAAGTAAGTTTATTGGAGATTTGATCGAAATAGATTAAGTGTTACCACCCTATTTTATTTAATTTTTTTTGTGTATTAGGGCTTATAATCATTTTTTATACATAAATAAGTGCTGTCAACTGTTTTATGAAAAAGAATATTATGTTAGGGTTGCCAACTTTTTTTTCCAATATTTTTTTATTTCTAAATTTTATTTTAACTTCTTTGAATCAACAATTGCATTACAATTTCACTGAAGTTTTAAACAATATAGATTAAGGTTACCACCTTATTTAATTTAAACTTTTTATTGTTTTAAAGTTTATAAACATCCTAAGGATACCAACTTTTTTCTTTATATATAAAATAGGGTTACCAACTGTTTTAGAAAAAAATTATTAGTCTTGCCAACCTAAGAATTTTTTTTTTATTAATCAACAATTCGGTAATAGGTTAGCATATTGTTAAGTTTGTACTAGTTTTATTCTAAAAATTATAAATGTTGTTTTGCTTATGAACTTGGTAGCAATTTCATCTTTTTATTCTGCAGATCTTGACTTCTGCACCACCCAGACGAAGAGAAAGACAGTCTTTACCGCTCGACTCTGTTGGTAATTATTTTAGCGAAAAAAATAAAAATAATTTTTGTCGGAAGTAATTAATTAAAGTGTCTGCCACATCATGCATACAATACCTATATAAAAATCTAGAATTGTTCTTATCGACTAAACTCAGCAGAAATACGTAAGGCAATCAGAGTTGAGTCGGTAATAATTGACCATTCGTCATTTAAAAGGACCCTTGACCAGTAGGTATAATATATTAAAACTTTTTTTTAATTTAAATAAGTAAATTTGGTACGAATTTGACCCAAGATAATTATTTTGAAATGAAAGCGTGATGTGATGTAATAATGACGAAACAAACAATAATGTAATATTATTATAAATTAAATGAGACAATCAAGAGGCGGCGTTTATTATGCTTATTGTTATTATCAAAACCAATACAATACCATTTCATTGTACGTCTCTTCCGACATTCTCTGAAATTCAAAGGTAATTTTGCTAAAGCCCTTGGTTTCCAAACAAACTAAAAATTACAATCGTACTTCAAATAATCACATTTAAAAACGATTTCATTTTTAATGAGCGAGTTTCTCATATAAATCGAATTTGCTTTTATTATTTCTGCTCGTTAATTACACCTTGAATTGTTTATGGTTTTATGAAATGACTTGATCTTTTATTTACATCATAAATTATGTTTTTAGTATAATCACTGATCGGTGGAATTTAATTATGAATTAATTATACTTTAATACAGAAATAATAAGGTCAAAATTGAATATTTAATTACTTAAAATTATTCTTTGAATATTTTAAGTGAAAAATTTAAGTTAATATAATATTTAAAAATTATTTTTAAAATTTTTATTTAATGTTTTGCTCAAACACCTATGAAAGTGTGCAAATGCTGGTTCCTGCTGTAATCTTTAACAAAAACAAAAAAACAAAGCTTGATGATAACAAATTTGTCGAGCATAACAAAAATGTAATAAATTTTCAAAATATTTATAAAAAATGTTAAAATTGTGGTTTCTTCTGCAATTTTTAGTGAAACAAACAAAAATAAAACTTGATTTGAAATAATTTTTCGAAACCAATAATTATCAAAAACAATTTTTATTGTTTATTGACTTTTTTCATTGCTTAAATATTTTTCGAATTTATTTGTGATTACTTGAAGTACATATTCTGTTGGTTAATTATTAAAAACAAAATGTTAAAAGAGTGAAAAATAATGTACAAAAAATTGGGGTTGATCAAAGTACAGGGGTAAAAATCCATCACCAGCAGGCTTTCAAAGACTCCCAAAAAAAAAAAACAAAATGGTCTATTTACAAATCAGGTAAATAAATGTGCTGCGACTAAAAAAAATATATCCGCCACCATGTTAAATAAAAATATACTGTACAATCATTTTTAACGAATAAATTATAAATAAAACACGCGTTTTTAGAAACTGTACAAATGTTTCGTTTAAATAATTAATGCTGATTGTAAAATCTTTACTATGATAGAACACGAAATATCGATTGATTGATCATAACAGGCGCCTCCACCAAAGTTCACGTTCGCAGCGTGAGGTTCTTGAACTCCCATGTTTCAGGAGTTTTCTTTTTGTGCAAAGTAAAATTTTAACGTAAAAAATAATATTTTAACGTGAAAAATTAAATTTTAAAGTAAAAAGTAAAATTTAAACGTGAAAAATTAATTAAAACGAAAAGAAATATATTTTAACGCAGGAAGAAATATTTTAACGTAAAAATTAAATTTTAAATAGCAATATTTATACGTAAAAAGTTAAATGTTGACGTAAAAAAGTTAATTTTAGAGTAAAAATAAATTTGAATGTAAAAATTGAAATAAACGTTAAAAATTAAGTTTAACGTTAAAATTAAATTTTAATTCGAACCAAATTAACTTTAACATTAGAGTTAAAATTAACATGGTAGAAATTTAATTATAAGCGTTAAGTTAAAACTTTGAAGTAAAAATTAAATTTGAACTTAAGAAATAAAACTTTAACGTAAAAATTGAAACTTTACCATTAAAAGAAAAAAATTAACGTGAAAATTAAAGATAAAACCTAAAAATTATATTTTATCTTAAAAACAAAAAAAAATCGTAAGAATTAAAATTTTAACGTATTATAACGTAAAAAAATTAACGTAAAAAATTTTAACGTAAAAAATAAATTTAAATTTAAACTATAAATTAAATTTTCAACGTGAAAAATGAAACTTTAACGAAAAATTATAATTAACGTAGGAAATATAATTATTACGTTAATAAATCTAAACGAAAAAATTAAAATTTTAACGTACAAAAAAATATGTAAAATTTTAACATAAAAATTAAAATTTTAGGTTAAAAATATTATAACGTAAAAAATAAATCTTCAACATAAAAATGTAAAATAAATCTTCAACGTAAAAATATAAAATTTTAACGTCAAAATAAAACTTTAATCCAAAACGTAAAAAAGTAATTTTTTTAGTAAAAATTAAAATTAACGTAACTAAAACGTAAAAATAAAACTTTAACGTAAAAAAAAAAAAATCAAAACTGTGGGAGTAAAATTATGAAAAAAAAAAAATATTCCTCTCAAATTGCAATTCTTCGCGATGAACGAGGTTTGTAAAATAAGGACTTACCTCGCGGATCGTGAGCGTGTGAGATACCATTTGTATATTATTTTGGCTCTGGCTGTTGGGCAAATTTTCACTGGACCTCGACCTAACTAGCTGTCTTGATCCACTTATCACAGTTTTACTCTTTAGTACCATCTCAGTCCTTATAAAAACCCGCGAAATATACGCGGAACTTAGTCCTCTAATTCCGAAAGCAACTTTCAACACCTGCAACAAACAAAAAAAAAACACAAATGAGAATGTTATAAAAAAAATTATGATTGAAATTGTTCATGAAGTATATAATCCTGCGAAAAATGTTAAATATATTTTTAGAAAAATGCAATTCGCCGGATTCGAACCCAGATCTGCGTATATCTAGTACGGAGCATTGCCAATTACGCTACAGACGACTGTGATTAACTCCCGGTAGAAGCGAATTGCATTTCTCAAGTTCATTCTATTATATGCAACCCCATCATCATAGTCCGATATTTTATCAGTACAAATATGTGATGGGTTGCCAAATCGAATGTTACCTAGTTTATGGTTTGTGAATTGCATTTTTCTAAAAATATATTTAACATTTTTCGCAGGATTATATACTGCATGAACAATTTCAATCATTATTAAGGTACTAGCACCATAAACATTCGATTTGGCAACCCATCACATATTTGTACTAATAAAATATCGGACTATGATGATGGGGTTGCATATAATGGAATGAACTTGAGAAAAATGCAATTTGCTTCTGCCTGGATTTAATCACAGTCGTCTGTAGCGTAATTGGCAACGCACCGTACTAGATATACGGAGATCTGGGTTCGAATCCTGGCATTGCAAATTGCATTTTTCTAAAAATATATTTAAAAAGAAATTATGCACAAAGATAAAAAAATATTTTTGGTAATTTAAATGAGTACGTTATTTATCTTACAGGGAATATAATAAGTGTATAAAATATCAATGCACCAGCTTTATAAAATGAAGTAGTACGCTACGACAGATCAAATAATGAGAAATGAAAGCGGGAAGGGTGATAAGAAATGAATTATACTAAAGAAAATCTGGGAATAAATACTATAGGGTTTTCCAATAAGGACGGGTCGATGTTAAAATGGAATAAAACAAGCTATGTATGAGATATTAACGAAATTATTTTTTTATTTGAAAGACCCATGTATGCCTATATGTATGGAATACAACATCGTTCAAATGTCCGCCGCGGCTTCTAATGGTGGCACGGATCCGAGTGGTCCAATTTTCAATGATTTTGCCGCATAAATCTGCCTGAATTTGAGGGATAGCATTGATTATGTTGACTTTAAGGGTATCGGTCGATTGCGGCTTATTGACATAGACCTGCGACTTCAGGAAACCCCACAAGAAAAAGTCTAGCGGG
>JARJDX010016588.1:0-23067 GCA_030264735.1 Gymnusa sp. GC000175 | reverse complement strand
TACGGCAGTGGTATGGACAATCCACAAGATCCCTGTTTCGAAAAGCAGCAGACAAGGTGCAGATCATGTTGCTGATTGCCGACGTCCTAGGAGGATAAGGCACAAGAAGAAGAAGAAGCATTTTGATGAAACTAAACAACAGACTGCTAAAATGGAGAAGAAAAAGCATGACTCAAACCAGCACCATCCCATGTTCGAAGATCAATCACCAGCAACCAGACGCAATTCAAGGAATTTTTTAAGATAACCCAAGCAAATGCCAACGCGGTTAGTGTACAATACCCCTCTTAAATAAAGAAATCTCAGACACCACCTTAGAATTAAAAGAGGAATAAACATGTTTTCCCTTAACTCCAGTAGTTACGATATTATAAAATATGGCAATAGAATTGGAGTAATGAGCAAAAGCGGTGTTGCTGGATCACCAACGAATTGAACCAATTCTTGATGTACAAATTCGAAGTGAACTGCATAGGGATTTTTACTTGCTTCCCAATTTGTTTATTATAATAGTTACTATTTCCTGTCAATACAAAAAATTAAAGTATGGTCAACACACGTCTTTCATTCACGAATGTAAAACATATCCGATACTTTAAATAGAACATAACTATATTTAATTAATTATCAGCCAATTAGGTTGGCAGTATGTATGTCTCGCAACTTCATTTTGTTGTGAAATGTATGTTGGCAATAACTCCTATAAGTAGTTACATCCGTCACTTTTAAACGTACCTACTTTATTAATTGTCAGCTGATTATAATAACAGTATGTGTCTGCTACTTGATGGAAATAAACTCAAAAAAACGTTTCTTAGCAAAGAACAAAGATGAGTTCTTAAAATTTCAAACACACACACACAGATACCACTTCGACAACAACTTTTTCAAAAACAAATTTTTCCCAAAAAGCTCGATTTCGAAAGTTTTTGCGATTACTAGACTTTCTTTACCTTCGTAAATTAAAGTAAAATATCTCTGCAGTGTGGATTCTGAAAGTGGAACGGAAAAACAAAAACTGTAACACATGGCTTCACCTTTTTGTTCTTGTAGAAATTGTGGATGCTATATTTTACACTAGAGAGTAAGCAATACTTTTAAAACCAGGCTTTCAAGACATTAATAGTGATTGGGACAAGAAATACGTTTGACTAGTCAACTTTCTGTCTATTGGGAAAGCAACCCAAGTGATCAGATAAAATATTAAAGAGGCTTTGGCGTGTTATGTAAAACCGTCGACAAGGCTTGCAGTGCGAAAACTTTATGGTAATGCTTGCAATATGCAACAGTTGCTACAGAAGATTATGTGAAAGAAGAACATTTCGATGTTTTAACGTTGTATTTCGAAACAAAGTATTTTGGTAAGAGAAGAAAGGATAATCTTTATAATATATTGCTAAAGTACATATTGAAGTGAAAGCGTGGCGCAAGATTGAGGCGGTAAAAATGGATTCTTTAGGAAATTCACCAGGAATATATTCATATGATTTCGTTGATGTAGAATTTTTGTAGCGAAGATACCAACTTCTGCAGCTACTCTCTCAATATTGTGAATTCCAAAGGATGCCAGAAGGTAGTCGTTGTTTTGGCGTTGTCCTTTTTCTTTTTTTATTTCACAGATAGCTCAAATATGGTTTAGCTTCTTTATCAGTTAGTGATCTTTATTATTTAACGTCACAATATTCCTTGTATCTAACCTTAACGTATTTTATTTTTTCCAAATCTTCATGTTCATAACATTACCTTACAATCCATCCGGTTCCGATACATCGGTGTGGTTCTTTGAGTGGAGAAGTTTTTACATCTCTAAGTAGGTTAGTACCCTGATCTAAAATCGCTATTTTTTTGATAATTATGTTGCATGGTGTAATTATTTATGAGCAAGATTATATCCATAAAAAAACACTATTTTGGTTTTTCATGACATGCTCCAATGGTATGGCAAAATTTTGGAATTAAAGTATTATACTCCTTACATATTTACACCAGCAGGGTATTCTTTTATTAATACTACATACTTACTGATTTTATTTTAACATCTTGAGCCAATACCCCCCAAAACTTTTTTGAAAAATAAAACGCTCTAGATGTTTGAATATATAATTATGCGAAACTTTAGCTGCATATTGGTAAAGAGCGTACTAATAAAAGTAAAAGGGTATTATTGTTTAATAATTACTATTTACTGTGTACTGTAAAATTGTTTTTATTTCTCATCAAAAATTAATATCTGTTTTGTTTTTAATTAGCAGTGAATATTGATAAGTCTTTAATATCGTTTAATAATAATGTGTAAAACCTAAAGTACATCGTTTAGCATCAATGGATCCATTTATTTTTATTTAAAAATTTTATTTTAAAAAAGAGCAAAAATAATTTATCTAATAAATGAGTTTTTTTAATTGTTTCGAAAGTTGAAGTGATCGTGTCTTCATCATTCAAAGCGGAACTATGAAATTAATTCGCATTTTACGTGAATCTATAAATTTTATTACACTTAATACGATAATAAGAAAGATAACCTTTTCAGAAGGGAAATAAATTTCAATTTTTTATTTGCCGTAACAGATTTATGTTGTCCGTACGAATTTGCCTCCGGATAATTTCGATATTTTTTTAACTTGAAAAATATATTCAATCAGTTATTTCACCTAAAGACATTCTTTGGTAAAATTGCTTTAGAATACAAATTGCTCTATGCAGCGGAATATATTAATAATAAATATTACGTAAAAAATACAATTTGAATGGTTAGAATGAGTTTGGACAGAAATCTTTGTTTTTTTTGTGGAATTCGTATATTTGTGCATAATCGATTTTGTGGGGGACTTGGCATTCAAACAGGTTAGTTACAACGAGAATTGCATTATCATTAGTTGAATAGGTCTTTGCACACAATACTCTTTAATATTTCTATAATGGGATTCGTCACGGATCAGATTTAACAATGGCGCGATAACAATATATTTTTACAAGATATTTTTCTGTGATATACCATGTTACATATTTCCATTTATATTCACATTTCGCATGTTAAGGATTCATTTAATTTTTGGAGAAAATTAAAATCAATAAATGATTAGTACCAGTTATATGCTGCAACAATTAAATGCAAGGGCAAAGTTTAAATTGCTTATTAACGCTCTCCTACTTTGTTGAATAATATTCACAAATGCGACGTGAATTAATAAATGCGCCGCATGAACATTTACAATTTCCATTTTAAACTTTATTTCTATTTGTGTACAATTTTTTATTGCGACTACTTTTTTCTCCATCCGATTATGAAAGCGTAATTTTCTCGAGGACCACTCCCAGACATTCTCTATAAGTGTCTCATTACATTTGGAGATCTCTTTTTACTCCTATTCTTTTATTTTGCACTATGGCCACTACTAGGACTAATGAAAAAATAAATTTTAAATCCTAATACCTCCTCACGGATACAACTTACCTTTTAAATTTTGCCTTTTAATATTTTATAATATTATTTTTATGATTAAAATATTTTAGGATATGATCATTAAAATTATTTTAAGGAACGACCTCATTAAAATCATTTGAAGATATGTCGTCGTTAAAATCCATCAAATATTTACATATAGAAATAGAATCAATACATTTTAGCAAATTTACTCAATTAAATAAAGAAGAAAAACGAGAAGAGATGACATATATTCAATTTTACTCTTACGTGATTTATTAAATTAAATGTAAAAAAATTGTTTTCGTTATTAGATAAAACCGTTGGAGGCACGCAAATACATCCATTGATTTTTCGCGTCGCTCTTTTTTTTAATACATACCCTCTTAACCCTATGGGATTAACACCACCACACGTTTTCATATGTTGTTTTTCAAGAGAGTTTTTTTTACAAAAATATGTGCATAAAATTATTTTTAAACAACAAACAAAAAAATTAACCTATCATTTATTCTATGTCCGTCGCGAAACTGTTAGTGCGGCAAAAGTCGCAACATTTACAAAACAATTCAAAATTAAAGATCATAATGCAAGAATATTTTATTACATAAACTAATAATAATAAAAAAAAATTAGTTTGTAATATAACACAATTGTTTATATAAAATTTTTTTAGTTAACAATAGCCTTCAGCGAGAATAAATTTACCATTTACTTTTAAAAGGTAATTCTGTAATATGATTGTTTTTTCATGTAATTAATTGTTTTTATAATACAGCCCTGAAGAAGGTAATAAATTTACCGAAACATAGTTTTTTTAATTATTACATTGTCCTAAAAAATTCGAGTGAACCCACATACATAAACTAATATATTATATTTTATTATATAAATAACATCAACAATTTTTGTAAGGTTTTTTTGAATACTATTACTGTTTTGGACGAAATAAGACTCTAATCGTACACGGTACACGTCGTTTAGTAAACAGCAGGAGGTGTAAAGTTCTGCAATGAAAAAGATAAATAATTTAAGTTGTTGTCTTTTGTAAGTTAATTTCTCCTTAAAGAAACTAACATAGAAACTATTAGCGTTCTGATTTACCATGGTGGGCGTAGTGTAAGGGTTCAATAAGTGCACGCTTAGGTAGAGTTCACGCAGATTCTTAAACTTATCCCGGCATAAAGGATGCTGCAGACTCCTGGCGATTGATCTAGCCATAATCTTTTTATCTTTCTTGGGCGCTATAGCCCTGTGAGTGCTTTTGCCTCCTTAACAATATTGTCCCATCTGTCTTATCTCCTGCGACTCCTCACCAATAATGGATTCCCATTTCTTTGAAGTCTTCTTTTACGGTCTCTATCCATTTTTTTCCGGTGTCCCTCTTCCTCGTGTTTCTGTTGGTGTCCATTATGTTAGGGATCTTTTGCTGCTATCCTGCTCCATTCTATATAGATTCCAAGCCACCGGATTCGTTGTAACTTTATGGTTCATACTATGTCCTTTTCTATTATTAGATTGATTATTTCGAAAATTATTTTGATGCGATATGTATTACCTTCAATTCAGACACAGGCCATATATTTTCTTGGGTATTTTTTTGTTCGCGTAGTAGCACCGATTATCTCTTTTGTGTTGTTTGTCTGAGCTTCTAAGTACATGAACTCTAAGACCGTAGGATTGGCCTATTTAGTTGTTTTGTTGTTAGGAAATTTTTCCAGTTAGGACCTTTAAAAAGAAAGACAGCCGAAGAAGTGGCATATGCGCTATGTGGAAGATGTTAAGATCATTCACGAAAAGCCGCAAGATAGTCAAACTATACAGAATATGTTAACCGCGTGGATGAGCTATAATGATACAAATAAAAGATCGGATGGTTTATTTTTGTCCAGTTTGCATACCACGAAGGAACACGACAGTCGCCATATAAAGCCATGTTTGGCGATAAACCAAACAGAGGTATAGCATCATTATCTCTTCCTGATGTAGCAGTGATCACAGAATCGTTAATGAAGCCAAAGAAAATGTTAAAGATAATCTTAAGATTAACGATAAATACGAAAATGCCATTGAAGATGAATCGAAATCTAGCACATCTTTATCCCAAACACTTCAAGAACATTTACTAAACCTAGATGTTGACTGTCAACATTCACTGGTACAAGTCTGAAATTATGATATTCTGAAAATATTTCAGGCATACACCAGAATGTGAATGTTGACATTCATCGTAAAATGTTGAAGCTAGCCAGATTTCGGTCATTCACAGTAACATCGACTCATCGACACATAATTGTTTACTGGCAAGTGTGACTCTTGAAGGCCTATTCGTTTTTCTTAGGCAAACTTATTTTATATTTCTACAATTTTTATTTTTTCTAAAATTCAGTGCTACTGATTTTCTTAAAATAGTTGATGGTTTAAGTGTAATTTTCCAAGTAGTTAAAATCAGACCAAATAAATATGATGAAAGTTGCGACAAAAACAATAAATGTTATCCTAATACAGGTAGAATCCAAGAACAACGTATTGAAAAATACTATGACGATCTCCAGTTATGGTATTTACCAAGAAACAAAAACACTGATTATTATGGAAGATAAGTTTTCCAATGTTGGACACGGGCGAGAATAAAAAATTATAGGAGAACATAAATTAGAAACAAGGATTGGTAGGGAAGACATGTTCGCCAAATTGCATAGAAAAACAAATAGTCACTACAAATAAATTTTTTAAACATTCAAAGAGCATTTGTATACATGAAAGTCACTAGCCGACAAACCAAAGAGAACAGTCAGAAACCACTTTAATTACATCTGCATTAACTACAGTCATAGGAGTGCCAATAAATCGGTTTAAACCTATTCAGGAGCCGATATACTAACTTGTTCATTTTTTGCGTATTACTCAAGAAATCCATAATAAAGCGTCTAGATTTGTACGAGAAAAGGTATAAGCAACGACATCGAAATAAAGTGAAACGCAGCTAAGAATATTTTAATAGAGGCTTAGAGAAGTATTGCAGTAATAAAAAAGCTTCAACGAAAGAAGAAGTGAATAATAGAAGGTATTCCAAAACTCATGGACACATAAATTAGGAAGAAAATACGATAAGCAAAAGCAGACATGCTGAAAAATGCCAAGCAATTAAGGAATAGAAAAAGAAGTATTATCTATTCCATTTACATAAAAAATAAAAGAAGTTTTAGGATTTAAGCGTCCCACATTTAACAAAAATATCGAGAACCATTATGAAAATAAACTAATAGATAATCAACAACTAAGATGGTGTGGAAATTACGTATTGGAGCTATTTAACGATAAGAAACGAACATTTTGGCTTGATTCGATGGTCCAGACAGGGCAACCAATAACACAGGATAAAGTTATTAGAGCTATACAACTGAAAAATAATAGTGAAAGCACCGGACCTGATGAATTCGGTGCTGAGATAATAAAGTTAGTAAGCGAAAAGAGTTTCAATGACTCCAATTTACGAAACTGGAGTGATACGACAACTAAATGAAGTGACCATCGGACTGTCTCTCTAATGAGTCATGTTCTAAAAATATTGTGACACATTTTACATAGTAGAATATATAATAAGCTTGAAAAAAGAATTGGCAATGCATTGTTCGGTTTCAGGAAAGGACTGAGAACCAGAGTGGAGCGTTTTAAAGTTTAGGTCAAGTTACAAAGGTATCTTTACATTATTGATTTTGATAAAGCATTTGATAGAGTACATCACGCCATTTTTAAAAACGTCGGGAATGACGATATGAATCTTATAGGAACAAGAAAGTGGAACACTTCACAGATAATATAGAAACGAAGCAAGAAGTACTCTAAGGATCCAATCTTTCGCCTATATTCGTTAATTAGTTTAACTTATTTAAGCAGCTAAAAGAAGGATCGAACGGGCGAGGACAGGTTTTATAGAAACGAGGCAAACAATGAGTAACATCTTGACGCTAAGCCTAAGAATAAGGATGATTAAATGTTATGATTTTCCAATCCTTCAATGTGGCACTCAGTCACCGACGCAATGCCTAAACGTCTTAAAACATATATATTGATATAATACCGCCTAGTGAGAATTAGCTTTGTAGTAAATGTAGAGAACTTACATGAACAGATGAATGAATAAGAAAATGATCATCAACATAGTAGCCAGCACGAACGCCCACGATGGATGAACGGTCACGGCACTTAAAAAGGAAGAAGTTTGGATCATTAGATGCACCGACTATTGGTCTCCCGATCATTGATCCTCCGACAATAAATTCCCCGGTTAGTTAATTCACATGCAAATTGATCGCCGGTCAATACATTCCCCAATGTTTCTTTCAATATTTATATTCGAATATACCACCATTGTAGATTAATTACATCAAAATGAAACTAAAATTTAAAACTAAACTAAAAAGAATAAAATAAAAATGCTTTATTACAATTCGGTAAAATAATAATAATATGTAGCATAAAAAGGATTTATTGTCTGGGGTCATGAGTAAAATATTAAAGTTGATATTGTTCTTCAAGTATTTTCTAATCTGTTTATTTTACTGTGACACAAAGTAATTTTTCATTATTTTACTTAATCTTTATACCTATTTTAAATGCAATTTCTTCATAAATGATTTTATCTAAAACAAATGGACATATTAGCGCTAATTTCAAAAATCCGTGGATACGTGGAATTGTATAGATGCATAAAAACCACGGCGGAAGAATCCATAGGAACTAGAATGGTTGGGACCAACAAAAAAGTAGCAATAAGCCTTGGTTCAATGAGAAGGTGCAAGAGCTGGCCGAAGAAAAAAAAAGGAAAGAAGAAAATTTTTTAATGACATTCTCAAAACCTCAACTACCCCAAAAGAATGGCGCAAGAGTAATACCATACCTATATTTAAGAAAGGGATCAAGATCCAACTAGAAAACTATAGAGAAAAACTCTTCTCTCTACAACAGTGGAACTGTTTACCAGCCTTCTAAAACTTAAAAAAAACAATCAACAATAGAGGTAAACAACAGTTTAGAGAAAATAGATCGACTACCGACGCCATATTTACCATTAGACAGATTGGGGAAAACGTGATAGAATTGTGTAAAACTGCCCATAGGTGCTTCATCAACTTAACAAAGGCCTTTGACAAAGTAAGACTCAAAGACATCATCAATATACTATATAAAAAGCAAGCAACCAAAGAAATTATTAAGGCAATACACAACTTAAATTCCGATAACACCACAAAAATTCGAGTAGACCAACAAACAACTGCAGATATCCCAAAACCAGGCAGAATTAGACAAGGAGACGTCCTAACGTGTTTAACTTCGTAATGGACAAAATTATTCAGGAAGTCACCTCCCACAACTTGGGCTACGATCTGCAAAGACAACTTTTTAAATTCTACAAAACAGCTAAATAAAATTAACATGGAACATTTCGGTTAATAAAACGAAAACGATGACATTCTCTAAAGAACCAGTGAGGTTTAAACTGATAGTTGAAAATAAACCCATGGAACAGGTTAATCAATTTAAGTACCTAGGCGTTAGGATGTCAAGCCATAAAATAATCCAGTCAAGGATTTAAGGACCCACATTTACACATCTACAGTAATTTCCGGAAGTCTGAGGGACATTGTTTAAAAAGTAAGATCAGAATATATAATTACCGTGTAAGACCTTTTATGAAACAAGTATGGCGAAAAGTAGGCTGAGAATCGCAAAAATGCAAACTTTGAGATCCATAACATCCAAAACCAGAGCCAAAAGAATGATGATAGAGGGTCTTTCCCGAATTACTCTGAAAGAAATAACAATATTAGGCAAGAGACCACAAGGAAGACCACTGAAAAAATGGAAGGACAGCTGGCAATCAAACAGATTAACTGATCTCATATAATATTAGGAAGAAGAAGAAGAGGTAGAAATAAGTAGAAATGGTATAGGGTAGGAGAAAGTTCGAAGTAAAATAGAAAGAGGGGGGACAACCACATTAAAAGAGAAGTGAAGAAAAAAATTAGACGTGCAATGGTAGAAACAGTAATGACATGGGGGTAAAAGTATGGACAATAGGAGCTGAGGAAAGACGAAGAATTAACACCGTGGAAATGGACTACCTACGAACAAGCGCTGGAAAGTCCAGACTGAAGAGGATTCAAAACACCGGGATAAAACGAACTATGGAGGCAGAACAAACGGTGGTGGAGAGAGTGGAGATGAAAAGTCTCAAGTGGTTTAGGCATGTTCTTCGAATGGAAAAGAAACAATGGCCCTGAAGAGCATGGGAATGGCAACCACCGGGAAGAAGGAAACGGGGAAGGCCAAGAAGATTCTGGAACGATACTATACCTGACGCCATGAGAACTAAACGACTGGAGGAGAGATTTTTTTGATCATAATTGTGAGTGGTTCTGGTAGCTATGTCCTTCCATTCTTTAATAGTTTGTTGTACATTCCCTTTAGATTGGCAGCCTTTTGATTTCTTAATTTTCTCATTGTTTTTTCTTCGTCTACCATAGTTTCTTTTGATTTAACTTTTATAAGTTGTATTTATTGTTCTTCATCTGGTTTATATAACGTGTTTAATCAATGTTTTGTTTCGATAAGTCTTGCACTAACCATTTCTTTTGTTTTATTTCTTTACACCCTTAACATCCTCCATTTTCTTCTTAGGTGCCATAAAAATGGTGATTCGTTTATTTGGAAAAACTATTTTAGTGCTCAGTTTTCAGTTATCTCTCTTGTAAGTGTGTTTTATTACGCATTCGTTTGTTTAAGATGCGGTATCCATTGTTTCCTGAACAGCTGGTATTAACAATTTCATGTTAATGGATTGTACGCGCTCACCTTAAATACTTTTGCTGCTAACTCTTGAATGTTTGTTTTGGTTTTGTACCATATCTGCTGAACACTTTCTTTCTCTGATATTGTATATGTTTTGGCCTAGGCGTCTTTCATAGCGGTTCCATGTTGGTTTATCCTGTAGTCCTTTGGTTTCTATTGTGGCACTCTTTATGTTCTTTAGTTTCTGTGTATTTTCATACGGCTTTATTCCATATTTTAAATTTTATAAAAAGTAACACACTGAAAGAAATTTTTCGTATATTACCGAACAACATTTAGTTAATATTGGCAAAACCTAGTTAATCCTGATTATTACCTGGTAAGAGTCAAAAACTCATTTTTAATTTTTAACTTTAACTAACAAGTTCAGCTAGTGTTTACATTAACTAGGTAATATCAACATTAACGTAATTTCGGACATTTGCAGTAACAGACAATTAAAACAAGATTAAATACTAATAAATCATGTAAGCAGTTGTGAACAATTCTAATTTTCTTTATTAAAAAAGAGCTTTAAACCTATATTATATCCAGCACAATCGTTTTATTTATTATGTGGTTTCACATTTATTTTTAAATTTAAAGTGGAAATATAATTTACTCTAAATGTAAAAATTAATAAAAATATTTCTACTTTTATTAACGAAGGAAGTAAAAGTATAGTAATCACGAAAATTTTATAAATCAAGATTTTTGAGGAAATATTTTCGAATTAGCTCATTCAGTAAAACTGGTTTTTGAAGTGCTGTCTGTCTGTCTATCTGCGGGTCTTTGCAAATATTTCAAAAACTATCAAGTTTATGAAAAGAGTACAAAAATGTTAATTAAATTTGCAACAAATTATGTGCCTAACATTGTTTTAAAATTTTATATTTTAAGAACTCATCCTTGTTCGTTGCTAAGCAACATTTTATTGAATTTAATCCTAGTAGCAGACACATACTGTCCTTATAATCAGCTAACAATTGATTAAATATCAAAAGTGACGAATGTCACCATCGGAATTATTGCCAACATAAATTTCACAACAAAATAAAGTTGCAGATACATGCTTCCAACCTAATTGGCTGATAATTTATTATTTTTCTATAATTTGTTATTTTTCTATAAAAAGTGAGGGATATGTTTTAAATTCGTAAATGAAAGTCGTGAAGTGATCACACATCCATTTTTTTATAAATTATGTTATGCGCTTGTAATAAGCTTGAATTTAGTATATTGAAAGGGTTTTGAATTTCATCCATCAGAAATGCACTTTAGGAAGTCTCTTGATATAAGCATCGTTTTAAAAGAAGGAAGAGAGTAGAAAAGCAAGCATGTATAAGATATGCTGCACCCTGCACAACTAAAAGACATTTCTTTTAATATTCGCAACGCGAACGCGCGATTTTATTTTTATTAAGAACAATTTTTGTGTTGCAACAAGAAAGTGTAACACGCGAAGGAAATAATATCGAAATGCACTTACTTCTTCTGCACGATCGCCTTAATACTTATCAAATGATATTTTTTTTTTCACAATACAAACTTTGTTACAGTACTTTGTACATTGTGTTTAAACATGAATAAGTAAAATAGCGAAGTATCAAAAGATTGAACCTCTGTTTGCTAAATTACACTCTCTATTTTTTGTTTCTGCAACATTAATGAGGGTATGATAAAATTTGTTTGTTTTGTGTTCAAAATTAAGTTTGGATATCTCATTAAAAATACTATCATGGTTACGATTTTAAATTAAAATTTAATTTTTGGTATCCAAAGGATGTAATAAGATACTTTTTTATTATATTTATTCAACTTTTATTCATTAATTATAAAATATTATCCAAGAATGGTTCTAATAACATAAGTTTCTATAAAGCAGTTTATCAAAAGTAAAAATTGTACAAATATTTTCATTGAGTATATTTATTAGAGCATTTTCACTTTAAATTTGAATAAAACTATTAAATCATGTAAATATTTTACTTTATTAGGACAAATAGGGTTAAAGCAAAAGTCCAAAGAAATTGAAGAGCGCGACAATTAATATAGTGGCTTTAAATTACTAATGCACAAGGAAATTAAGTCAGATGAGCTAAGTAACACTAACAACAGTACCTTTAAGCGGGTTAGGTTACACTAACATAACATCAACATCCTACCACCCTGTCATCAAAAGCCGGGCAAGCTCCAATATCGCTACTTCTTCGAACGAATTTCGAACTGACAACGACAAATGATATGGTTTCGGTTACCGATATCCGGATCTCTTACTTCTTGAAGTAAAATCCAAAATACTCATCAAAGAAACCAAAAACCTCGACAAAACCACGACGAAATAAAGTGCAAAGAAACTGGAGTAAATAGTCCAGTTACCTTAGATTTTATTAAGTCCTTGCGCAAGGGCTACGAAAAAAAAATAGATTTATTCGATGACACTGCATTTGGCAGCAGCAAAGAAAATCTAAGGCAAATACGGCAAGATCCGGATAGGTTAAATCAATTACTGGATGAGAGGAGTGGAAGGACCAGTTAAGTACAAGTGCAGTCATAGTGATATGAATGAACATCTTGCCTAAAAGTGCAAGAGTGAGGTTGACTGGTCCAAACTCTATGTCAAGTGCAGAGAGACCAGTTGTGAGGTCACTGACTATAAGATGGTCGCTTGATATACCTTATACACCGAAATAGGAAACCCAGAGAATCATACCCTTATCGCTAATTGCAGCAGGTGCCCAGCCTATATAAGGCGATAAAAGGCTGCATACTACCTGCTCATGCAGACGGTGCTCTGGATGAAATCAGATTCAGCGATTATCTTGGAGCCGTAATGAAACCCTACATTACCGCCAGCACTCGTTGCACATAACTTTGGAAAGTACCTTATTTGGCGGCACTGGTTAGGGGCTAGATCACTGGCAAAAATGCTACATAGAAGGCAGATGACATCAAAAAGAAGGTCATCGAGGCTTGCGATGCTAGCATGCTACAAAAATGTAGTGGATACCAGCTGCCACCAGGGTACTGAGCAAATTACCAATCTCCGTAAGAAGTACATCGGTGCAAGAACATCACAACGTAGTCGAAAGAACCGGAACTCAGAAAACTGGAGGCAAATTACAAGGAGGCACACCAAAAATATAATTAAGCCAGTAATGCAGCAAGAACAAATGTTGAAATGAGCTCCACGAAGCAATATGAGTCGGAGATGATCCCACCAATTAAAGAGGACCAACTGAAAAAAGCGTAAATCAGATTAAGAAATACAATGGCATTAGTGTTGATGGATCCCCAATATTGTGGTGAAAGCAGGAAACAAGCCATCAAACCAAACTTAATGCTACCATCCCTCTGCATATTAAACTCAGCTGCCTTACTTGAGCGTGTAATTGCTAGCTAACTATCAGTACGATTTCCGTAGAAATCGCTTCACGCTATGATTTTGTCCTAAATAGCATTAAGAAAACAATCTTAGGGACAAGACAGAGGAAAGGGCCGAAGAAATACTGTCTTCTGGCGATACTAGACTCAAGAATACTTTTTAGCCAGGTAGGAATTCATTGTAAAGGCGCTTGTGAAAATGAACGCAGCAGGATAGTGGCAGAGAACTTTAAATGCTTCTATTGTCATACTCACGAATCGTCGGCAGATTATTTCTAGTTAAATCGGTTTATTATGGATAATAAACCAAGAAACTTATTCTGTACATAATAAAAGAAAGAATTATAAACAATATACAATTGGACGTGGCGCTTCAAAAATAAAAATACATGAAAAAAAAATTACCGAAATTAAATTTTAAAAAATTTAACGGTAATTTCGGTAATCATATTTGTCGGTAAAACTGGTAAACCGGTTAACCATTTACCGGTAATGCAACCCCTACGAGAGAACGGTTGCTAGCAACTTCACCGAGTCTTCAAGAATGACACAAAGAGCGGTCCCAAAAATAACGCAATCAGCAGAGTAGTACCTTAGGGCTGGTGCTAGAAAAATTCAGATGCCCCAAAGATAAAAAAAACACAAATTAAAAGTTGTGCTGATTACCATTAAGATACGATTAAGTCTCAAATTGGTGACAATGAGCTTATACCCCAATGGATTTGGTATCCGGGATTAATTATTATGCCCCACAAAATTTCAATTAGCATACAGAACATGTAAGTACCAAGACGACGCTAGTTGGTATATTCCGATCCAGGCTGATGCCTAACGTAGGATGTCCGAAACAAAGAAAGAGAGATCTGCTGTTATCAGAGGTGATGTTCGTTATCACGTATGGCACTAGTATTTGAGCTCATACGCTGCAGTTGCAGGAATTAAAATGGAAAGTGGCCCCAGCCTACTGACTGAACGCACTGTGAGTTGCCAGCGAGTACCGCACTGTGTACGAAGACACGGTATGTGTTATTACTTATTACCGAGGTGCTACTCTTTGAAGTATTAGCTGTTAAAGCTATATCACTTTAGCGCAGAAAATAATAACCACTTTAAGCACAATTGTCGTGCTTCTAGATAGTACATATTTTTAAAATATCTATTTGATACAGATATTTTTGGGACATGTTTGCTTCTGGGCATATCTTTAATCAATTTCAATACAAGAACATCCCGAAGTGTCCGACCTTCACAGGAGCCAAGAAAAAATGTGCATAAAATATGGTTTAAAGCATAGACTTACAAAAGGCATCCTGGAGAGCAACAAGTTTATTAAAGTCCTTAAAATACGGAGGCAAAGATTGAGGGAGAGTCTAGGGGAGAGGGTTTAGTAAGTAAGAATTTCACACCATCATGTGGTGCGAGTCATATAATGTCTAGGCAAGATTTCTACCTTCCCTAAAAAATACACAGACACAGGCACATAGACAGATTCTAACAAAAACGCGAGCGCGCATACACCCACAGACACTTTTTAATTTTGCTTAATTATTAATCATGGAAGCCTAAAAGGTGTCTATTTTTTGGGTAAAAGTAATAGATTATTATACTACTGTATGATAAAGTAAAAATCTAGATATGACACTGATAAAAATAATAATTTGGGTTATTGAAATACTCAAAACAATTCAATTTTCAATACCTAACAAGAAATATTTTTACTTTAGTTTGAGGTTGTTGATTATCAAAAACTAATCATTTTCCGGATTTCACTGGACTTTTAAAAAAATTTCCAAATTATTAAAAATCTTACATTTTTTTTAAATATCTGACAGTGTGCCTCCGCTACTTAATGGGAATAAATTCTATAAAATGTTAGTAACGAACAAGGATGAGTTCTTAAAATATTAAATTAAGAAAAAATTATAGCAACAGAATTAATTGAAATAATAAGTATAAATATTTTTGTACTGTTATGTTTTTTTCGTAAACTTGATAGTTTATGAAATATTTGCAAAAACCAAAAGGTCTTACTAATAAACTACCACTTCTGGTTGGTGGATTTTAGCCGAAAGTCACTGGGATCTCCCAATTTTTCTTAAAAGATTAAATATGAATTTTCAGGCCGATCAGATTTGCCGTCGGTTTTGTAGAGAGACATACAGACAGACACACGTACACAGACACCATTTCGTAAACAACTTTATCTGAGTGAGTGAAATCGAAAACAGACATTTTCGCAAAAATCTAGATTTCAAAAATTTTAAAAATTAATTAAAAAAATTAAAAAAAAGTGTTGGATATTTAAATGGTCAAGAAAGTTAAGATTTCAAAAGTCAACAAAAATGGTTTTGCGCTCTAAATGGTGGTAAGTCAACTTTTTTGTTCGAGGTGGAAGGTTTTAGCGAAAACAAAAAACGTTTCGCATAACATTTTTTACACACCTAAGAAAATAAACGCATAGTTATGACATTTGGATTTCTAACAATTTAATTGAATCAAAAAATAAATTTAAGTGGGTTTCGTTTAAATGTGTCGGAGCTGTCAGTTCTTTTATGAATTGAGCGGTTTGGAAGATTTTGATAATTTTGAGGAAATAGAAAATAGTGCTTATGCAGCCCGAGCTTTCATGCTACCTGTAAAATCGATGGAAAGGTATGAAAAACATATAATAGTTCGTAAAAATAGTGTTTCGAAAAAAATAAAAAATATTTCATTTATATTTTCATTATTATCGACTTTTTGACAAAGCCAACATTGGCAGTAGGCAGATTGCAGCGTTGGGCATTTAAAAAATTTTAATGGTATGGAATGCGAACCCATGATCTTGCACTCAGCAGGCGGTTGCCTTGACCATTAAGCCACAGTTCCATTCAAACCAATACTTAATAATATATAGTGCATTTTTTTAAGAGTAATCCCATGATTCCATAGATCCACCTTTTCGTCATGGCTTGGACCCGCACCCCGTACGACCTGCAATACACTTGAAATTAAGGGTCGTCCCTAACACGCGCGTTAAAATTGAAAATAAAGTTGATATCCATGGATCGCACAGTTTCAAGTCAATAGATTTTTTTGTAGATTTGTAGATGATCTACAAAAAAGTATTTATAATATTTCTGATCCGAGTTACTGTTTTGAAGATATTGTTGTTATATTTTTTAAATTTGTACATCGCGAAGCCAAGGAGGAGCGTCGATATATTTTTTAAAAGGCGCCGCAAAGCGCACATTTAGTACTTTAACTTTTAAAGAAATTTTGAAGGGCACTCAAAGGTAGAGAAAATTATAAATTCTGAGTAGATGGACCCCACACCTATATGCCCACATTTAAAAAAATACACTGTATATTAGGAGTACAATATTTGAAATGACAACCCCTCAAGTCAATTTTCTGTGTGAACGTCGGTATATTCCTTGTCAATGTTTTTGTAATGTTTGTAAATTAGGTCTTTAATGGATGCTTTTTATTGTGCATAGTATACGATAATCTATAATGAGACAATTAGGGGTACTTGGGAAAAAACCATTTCGCCGGAGGGTTCTCTAAGAAAAAATGTTGAAAAACACTGATTTACAATATAAGGTTTCCATATTTATTCTATCGACAGAGTACCATTTCGTTAGTATTTTTTTTAAATTTTTATAATATAAAATTAAGAATAACTTAATGACTATTCAATTGCGACTTTTTATAACTCACCACAAAAATTGCAATTTTTAAATTTTAGTTTTTAATTTTGGTTCCATTTGCAGCTTGCATTACTATTTTTTATCTACATATTTATTTTTTTAATTTTTTAAATATTTTGAAATATATTGAAATAGAAATTATTTTTTTATCAAATATAAAATTATTTTCAAAATATGTTTTTAACAAAATATATTTTCTTTAGTTATAAAAATATAAGTAATAATTTCAATTTTAACCTCTATATTTATAAGGTAATATTTTTGAAAGGAAGATGTGGGTAGTAAAACACAAATCAATTTTAATTAATTATTTATTTTGAATTACATTAAAACAGTGCACAAATGCGTGTGAGTGTGAATGTAAATCTGTTTTCTCTCTCTCCGATGTGTGTAGTTGTTGCGTGGTGTGTCAAATGTGCTAGGTAAGTGTTTGTAGGTGAGGGTGTAGAGTGCAAGTCCTGAAAGTCCTGAAAGGGATCGTGTTCTGGTGTGGTAGTGGGGACGCGCACACGCCTGAACCGTTTTCTGTACCGGTCGCGGGTATCCAGCAGTATCACGCGAACTCCGTGAGTATCGTGGTCCTTGAGCGCCGCGGATAATTCAAACATTATAGAGACCCGCCCCTCGCGATCTTGCGACCGAGCGAGCGACAGAATTATACATGTGTTCACAACTTCCAACCAAGTTAGCATAAATTCTGTGCGGTACAATTTACATATCTGACAATATTTCCCGGCCTCGTATTTTAATTACCTATTCTGATTTAGAAATTAACCTTCCTTCCAGTACTTGCTGTAATAAACTCGTTATAACTTTAGTGATTACCTTAATTGATTGTGCGGGGTGGTTTTTAATTAAAGTTACTTTGTGTTGCGATTATTTACCTTTGACTTCCTTTTTAAAATTTGTGAAGGATATGGATTACTTTAACTAACTTAAGTAACTTCAGGATCAGTAAAGGATCTTCTTTTGAATCGAGATGGGGTTGATTGGGCTATTCTTAATTACCGGCTACTTTCTTCTAAACGACGCTCTAGTTTCCGGTCAAGGTAAGAGCGCGCGCGATTTGTGCGCAAAAATTTTTATAAAATATTTTGACCTAAATATATTTGAAAAATTTTTAAAGAATAAAAATCTGGATAGCGAACAGATTGCAGTTTTATATTCAAGTGCTGGCAGTCTTATAAATAGAAATGTCTTATTACGATTCGGGGTGGAGTACTCGAGGTGGCAAAGCAGCATTTATATGACAATACTCCCAGCAGCTGCACCCGACGAGCCATCGCACTTCTAAACGAGACATAATACCATCAAATACTCACTCCCACCTATATGTTGTATGGATTCTAAGTGTAAACTCCGGATCCGGAATTTGTAAGGAGTCTTATTTCCATTGCTCTCGTCCTTATCAGTCTTGTCGTTAATGATGTATGAGTCTAGATATTTTTTAAAGGATTTCAAAACTTTTCTTAAAGCTTTAGTACATCATATGGCTTTTTAAGCAACAACTCATGGATTAAAATCTACTTTTCTCATTTCTTTACCCAATCCTTTTATTCATCTTTATGCAAACCATTGCAAAAGGATTTTCAAACTTATTTGCTTTTAATCATGTTATAATTCACTTCCATTTTAATTCTTATTAAACTTTTAACTACTACAGCAATTTATTATTGCATAAAAAATATATAATCACCAAAATTTTAAAAAACCTACATTCCAAGTATAAATTTCCTTTGATTTATGTTGATATTTAATAGGATTATGTAATATAATACTTGTTACTACAAGATGTTCGTAATATCTACTTGCTGTTCACTTAATATGAAAAAAAGGCAAAAGTCTTTGATCTTTCAACATTTTCTTATCCAAGAAAAATATTTTCTCTAAAATTGTATACGCAATTACTTAAACGAGATTCAATTGAGCATCTTAAAGGTAAATATGTTTTAAACTTTGCTTACATTCATTTATCTCAGCGATACTTTTTAAAACGTAACTTGAAACGCGATCAATTTTATTCTCAACTGTTAGCAGTTGACGTAGTTACTTTATCTAAGAATTTTTTCACCGAAGAAAAAGACTTTGAATTAAATTTTATAAAGAGGTTGCAAAACGAGAAATTGTTTGAAATATTCTCAACAATGTCCGGATTTTGAGTGTTCTGCAAATTGCAATGCTCGCGCTTCTTCTTAGTATTCATCAGAAAGTTTATTTGTGCTTAATTCCAAAGGAAGCATGCTTCGAGGCGATGAAAATCCTCTCCTTCATTGCAGAACAAAATTGAAATCTAGTGAAATATTTTATTTAATTTATATATTTGCGTTTTTATATTAGGTATTTATAATTTTTTGGGGTGTCTGGGTTTCGAGAAGGAGTGCGCGTGCAGGCAAAGATAAAATCCAAGTGGTGATAGTTCGTGGTAGATATAAAAAATGATTTCGTTTGAGGGAGGAAAATTGATGGATATATTTTCTTGTGTGTTGTGATATTGACATTTTACTTTTATAACGTCTAACGGTATTATATTAAAAATATCCTATAAGGGTTCCAAAATAGCAAATTGCAATAAATTGTAAAAAACTTTAAATGCAATATACATAGTTAATGTTTTGGTTTTCTTTTATTAAAAATGTGTGCCTTAAAATACCTTGTTTATTGTAGGTTGTGACAATTTTTTTATTATTATAAAATTAAATTTACCCCAAAGACATTAACAAGTTTTAACTATTCTTAATTAAGTTTCATATCGTATATAGAAATTGTTTTAAAACGGTAATTCTTGTTTTTAGGTTTAAATTAAATGAAAACTAAATTATATTCTTTAATAAATTTACATAAAGACTTTTATTTTGATTTTTAAAAAATTAACGTTATAACGTTGAGTAAAGAATACGAGGCGTAATGTAATGCTAATCGGGGCCATATATCTTTCTTAGTTTTTATATTCTTTAACTCAACGCCTATACTGACCTAATCCAATTTCATCTCCAATGTACAAACATTGCTTAAACATTGATAAAAATATAAATATTTTAAAGAAAGTCTTATTTAATAAAATTTTTTTGGCATGTACACTAATAAATATTTTAATATTACAAACAATATTTTCTATGAAAATTTTATACTATTTTTACAAAATGTTTGATTCTCTTTAATCGTATAAATTTCTTGCACCTTTTAATTGTGAATACAAAATTTAAGTAAAAGAAACTAACAATTTTAAAACCTGATTTTTTAGTATTGAGGCAATTACAAACATAAAAAACTCTGATGCGGTCGCCACCTGACTTTATCATACAATGAGTTTTTAAAATGAAATTTTTTTTTTGACAATTACTATACTTTAATTTTGATAAAATAATTACAAAATAATTACATAGAAAAATTTAAAAATCAATTTAACGAGAAGTATCTCCTTACATTGATTGCTCTTAATGATATTATAAAGGCCATTTTGTTAATTCATTTCAAATATTTTTTATGTTAGTTTAGAAATTATTTAAAACAAATCATAAACTTCGCTATTTTCTAAAAAATTAAATTTATTCGTAATTCTAAAACTTACATATAAAATTTAATTGATTGAGGGAAACTCAAAAGTCTAATATGTGAAACAGCTACTCTCATTTCTTCTTCTATATCTCTCTTGCGTTTTTTAGTTTTTATATTCGTTAACGTTGAGAAACCGAGCTCACACAAATATGATGTCGAAAAGTGCAACACAATTTTCAGCGCTTTTGTGGAAAGAGCTGGATATTCCGCCTGGACAAAAATCCAAAATTCCTGAAGAGATATTTCGTAGAATTTTATTTTAAGAGTACGATCTGTTGACAAGGTAACTAGCTCTTCTTCTTCTTCTTATAACGAAATTTCACAACTTGACGTATTAAATTTAGCTAATGGATTTAGTATCCAGTCATACATTTTTACATTTAAAGAAAGAAGGTAATTTGTGATCTTTTCTTCCAATGGTGATAAATCCGTTATAGCAGAAATAATTCTGCGACATTTTTATTTTGAAGCGAATGAAACATGTCGACTCGCATTTTTTGGAATGCTAACAGTTTGTCAGTGGATGTCAAATTATTTTCATTTCTGCTCAGGATACTTTTATTCACGCTGCTTAAATATTTAAATATATTGGCTAAATATGCCAGTTGAACACACCAAATATCATTTCTAAGATATTTTTCAAAATTATCTGCTCCATCATCTTGGAAAAAGGCCAACAATTCATCCTTAAGTTCTTAAATTCGGCATAGCACTTTACCCCTGGATAACCATATTACTTCAATATGTAAAAGCAAAGATTCATACTTAGCTTTCATAGATTTACAAAGTGTTTTAAAAAAGCGTATTTTTAAAGGTCTTGACCTGATGTAATTTACCATATTTACAATTTGATCCAATACGGGTTTTAATGTAGCCGGCAATGTTTTTGAAATTAGGTTTCTCTGTGCAAAAAACAGTATGTAGATATAATATTTGAATTTCTTCCTTATGCAAGAGTCACAAATCCTTTAATAAAGACTACCATTGGTGGTGCACCATCCGTACAAATTCCTACACACACCTCCCATAAAATGTTATTTTTTTTAAATTATGACGAAATAGAGTCAAAAATATCTTGTCCCGCTGTACGTCCGGTAAGTTGTCTGCAACATAGAAATTGATTCACGATTTGGATGTCAATAATGAAACGAACAAATCCTAGTAAATGAGATATACCGCTAATGTCAGTTGATTCCTGAACTTGTAAGGCAAAATGTCATTTGCAAACTGTTTTCTGTTTTCTCAATATCATCTGACAAATTTGTAATTCTAGTTTTTATTGTTTGTTTGAATGAGGAGTTTTCCGAATTTTCTTTGTTGCCTCGTGGCCAAACATAATTTTCACTATTTCACAACATGCTGGTAAAATAAGAGACTCTGCTATAGTATGTGGTGTTAGTTTTTCAGCAATTAATTCAGCCACTATATATGACGCAAGTTGTGCCTTATCGGAAATTTTAAAAGTTTTTTCAAAAGATTTTCCTTATTTAACTTGTATGTCCGACAATCTTTTGAAATAATCTTTAGTTTTTGAAATAAGATGGGCATGTTTCGTAGTAAAGTGGCGTTTCAACTTCGCAGGAACCATTGCGCTGTTGGACAGTTTTTCTTCACATACAAGACACAGTGGAATCTGACACCACTTTCGGTCCACGTAAAACCAGAACTTAAATATTCGTCCGAATATTGTCTGCTAATTTTTCGTATCTAACTATGAATACTTTTGTCTTTTGTATGTAAAGTACTTGTAGCAACATCATACTTGTACTACTTCCACTTGCTCCATCATTTATATTTTGCTTAGTTACATGTTTTCGTTTAATTATAAATTTGTCCATTGCACAAAGTTACAATGTAATTGTGAAATTTTGTTATTTATGTATTAAATTTTAACATAAAAAAATCTGAGTTAAAGATTTTATTAATATTGTTATTAATGTTTATTCACAAAAACTTATAAAAAAGGACAGTATGAAACCAAATGCAACATTTTTACTGAAACGCTCACTGGAAAATTGCAACTTGTTTGTGTCTACTGCGCGTACTGAGGCCGTAGGATATATGTGGAACTTTTTCAGCGCTCGGCGGTTATACTTGGTAGAAATGAAGCATTGCTTGGTGTCGGTGGCTAATTATTTTATTGCACTTTTAATAATTTTTTAAATAATTTATTATAAT
>JARJDX010016550.1:0-13666 GCA_030264735.1 Gymnusa sp. GC000175 | reverse complement strand
CTCTCAGTTAAATCTGGAATAGATAGCTCGCTCATCGTATTAACAACATTTAATCAGAATCAGCTCAGAAATTTCATTAAATCAAATCCGGTTGAGAATTATGAAATATTAAATATATACTCCTCAATCAAAGCATCTGCAATATATGAAAACAGCCTGATAATTTTATCTGATAATAAGATCTCTTTATATGATATCTTAGATAGTAAAAAGCTGCTTATCAATTCGAGGTCTCAGGAAATATACTCAATGTATAATAATTATGGGGATATTGAATTCATGATCAAGTATTTTGAGCTGGTCTGCGATAATGAAGATGTAAGTAAAATTGAAGGTCTTGTTAAAAATGAGAATATCAGAAACTATTCACTATTTATATACATTTTTAAGATTATAAAAGATGTTTGGAATGTTGATATACAAAAGCTTAAAAGCAAAAGGACAGATTCTGAATATTTCGGAGAATTGGGAATAAATGAAGTTGTTAGTAGACTCAAGAGATTGAAGAACAAGCTTGGTATTAAATATGAAGAGGCTAAACAGTTCATAGAAGATTTCATCCAGGCCGATTATTACACGTTTATTCTGATCGAATATAATATTCCCTTTAAAGAGACTTTTGAATCTATCCTCACGAAGGATTCTTCTTTCAAGGTTGATACTTTAAAGTCTCTTCTTGAAATCTGTGCTTTGAATCAAAACATAGATTCATTGCTCAAAATTATGAAAAATAATTGCCCAAATTTCTTGCCAATCGATCAAATTAATCTTCAAAGAGGATTTGACTTGTTTAGAAAGGATAATAAAGAAGCATTTTACCAATCCTTGGAATATTTCAAGAATTCTAAATTTGATATAAATGTTTTGAGAAGATTTCAAAGTGTTAAATTCTATTATGGCTGCGTGGTTTTATTAAAGGAGAAGTTTGATTTTCCTTATGATGAAGCTGTACTGCTTTTCAAAAATTCTGTCAAGTGCAAAAGAGCCCTTGAATATGGACTTTCAGATTCTCGTGAAAATTTCCTCTATCCTTTCTTCGAGGCTATTGTAGAGCTTGACTCCTATGAGCAGTGTAGCTGCTGTGATACAAGAGATTTGAATGTTGAATTGTTGAAGATTGAAAATCCACTGTTCAAAATATTTTTGAAAGATGTTCATTCTTCCAATGAGCGTATTTACAATTTATATTGGAAATATCTTCTGTTCAGAAATAAGAAGCTTGAGGCAACTGAAGCATTGATCAATCTCTCTCAACGAATTGACATCGAATTTGACAAGAAGGTTGAGATGCTAAGCACTGCTTTATCAATTTCCAATGGAATATATCTTCACAACACCATTAAGCTTAAGCTTAAACTTGTTGATATTCAGAAGGAACTTATGAAGCGAGAGCCTTCTTTGTTTTTGAACTCTATTTTGAGTGCAGACACCCTCCTCAACGACTACTGCTACAAGCATCCTGATCTTTCTATTAGAGTTCTTGATGTTGTCAATTATGATGATAAATTGGCAATTAAAGAGATGTATTCTAAATATTTCAGAGCATTGAAGCTTGAAGACTGTTTGAACTTCTTAAAAGTAATTGAGAAAAAGGATCTTGAATTGGTCATCGATTTGCTTGTTGAAAAACTCAAAGACGATTCTGGAAACTTCTGTGACATATTATTTAAGATCGGATTCGACTACAATGATATTATTCGCAATGTTAAAAATATAATAATGGGCGGTGGCCATCCTATCGTTAAGAGCAGACTGCTTTCAAATCTAACCTCTTTTGCCAAGAATGGAGAGGCTGAAGAGTGTGTTGTCTTCTGCAATTCTCGTGGAATCAGAGGATCATAAATAAATCGATCATGCATAAAAAGTTTATATATTTGAATTTAATACAAACATTTAAATAATAAGTTAATTTGTTGCTTTAAGTTAAATCTAAGAAATAATTGATTTATGCGTTAATTATATATTTTTTCATTTTGGCGTTTCTCGAGTTATTTTAGATTCAGGTACTCCTCATCTTGCCATATAAAACCTCCGATTTGATTTAAATACAAATGTTTTGTAAGCAGTGAATCTATTGTTTAAAGTTTAATATAAAATATCGGTTAATTGAAATCTAGAACAATATATCAGATATATATTCATGGCAAACTGAGATAATTTTAATAGAATTCGGAATCACAAATCAAGATCAATTGCAAGTAGTGGGTAAAAAGATGATTAATTGGCCAATGAGCTAAGATTATACACAAGTGTAAAACTAAGGATAATACCTTTCGTAATGGCATAGTGTAGTGGCAGTTTGAAACAAAAGGCATTAAAAGAGAATTTGGAGTAATCCCCAACATTGAGACCCACATCAAAACACAACTATTGAAGTTGAGCATAGCGTTCGATTAAAGACGTGATTTCTCTAAAGATGATGAGCATGCCATGTGATCGAAGATGTGATCCTGGTTTAATGAAGTTGCGAATAGATTTACAATAGTACAGCAAGGAGCACCTAAAATATTCACGAAATAAAGACCGGATTCTTTGCCAACAAATAAATTTTAGTGATTAGATTTATCTATTTTGACTTGCATTCTAAGTTTGAAACCCGGCCGATCTATTTATTGTTTTTCAATATAGAATTTTAATGTTCAAAATTTTATCGATTTTAAAACCCGGATGAAAGTTCTTAGAAAAGTTGTGGAGCTTTTAACAAACTCAGAAACGGCAGCTTTGATTAAAGATTCTCAAAATACTGACCATAAAATAAGATATAAATTCGAGCAAGCATTCACTAATTTAATAGAGTTAGATAGAATTCCAGAAATTAAAAGCGAACTCCAAAGCTTGGGCCTATTTGATTTTGAAATATGTAATATTATTAATATTAGACCTTCTAGCCTCGTTTATCTTCAAACAATAGTTGAGGAAATGGCTGATAGGTTAGACGAGAGTCAAATGAATAGAATCATTGAGTTGGTAAAGTGAAGGGTATTTATTTGTATTAAATATTTATGATTTTATATTTCTCTTTGAAGTTCCTTTTCAGATTCTTTGTTCTATTTAAATCTTTTTTAGGTTTCAATTGAATATTGGAAGTTTCTCAAATGAAATAAAGCAAGAAAAGTAAAATATCAACAAAACCCCTCAATTAAAAGGTTTGAAATATAAATGAGCCTTTTGAGTTATCTTTAATCCAACTTCTATATTCAATTAAGCTTAAAGATGCTTAGATTTTGCAATCCTAGCCTTGTATTCAAATTCTAAATTCATCATGGATCGGAATCGGGCCCAACTAGTTGCATTTACAAATTGTAAACTCTGATTCCTTCAATTTAAATATTTTTCTATTTCGCAATTTCATAATTGCAAATAAATTCTTTTTTAGGTCTACTTTCTTTGATGTGTATGAAATTGGATACAAGATTCAAAGAAGTAAAGAGATTGACTCTGGCATAAAGAATTAATATTATGTTTAAGGTCTAAAACAAATTCTTGAGTTTTATGTAATTCATAGCATCCTTGCCAAAGCATGCTCAATCTCCTCACTTACGTTGTGGTAGCTCAGTGGTGAACATTTTGAGACCGAATTCTCTATGGTGAGTGGGTTGATTCTAGTTGCAGGTGAAATTCCAAAAAATATATTAATCGCCCGATCACTTTCAGCGCTGAGCATTCGTGCAACTCTAAAGAGGGAACGCCTCAGCAAGCGAAAAAATAGAATTTAGTTGCTGTCCACTGATAAAGAGCCGTAAACAATCACAGTAGTAACTAAACGGTACACCTCTGGGCAACAAAGTATAGTCTGAAGACTCTTGTAGGATATACAGCAAAAGTATCACACCACCCAGCAGGTTATGTTAGGATTTAAGTGTAGAGAGAGCAGGCTTTGGGATTGTGCGATTGGGGTACTAAGCCTGTGCTGCAAGTATATTGCGAGATTGGGAAGCCGCAGAGTAAATCCTGATAGTGGGTTCTGCTAGCTAGATATACAACCTCCTCTCACCAGTGGTTAACTCCACGAAACAGCTACTTGTGAGAAGGTGATAAATCTTATGGTGGATAAATAGTCTGATTATAAAAGCGGTATGAATCAAAGCTGCATAGGTAGGATAGGGTTATACCCCAGGGACTCGATATATTGAGAAGTTGTCTTCGATATTGTGGAGTTATATGATAGTTATGTTTCTACTTAAGTATATTTCAAACTGTCTCACAAATATGAATATATTGATTGATCCATTTAGGATAACAAGAAAAGTCCGCGAATTTTATTTTCTCTCTTCACCTATTCCTCTGGTTCTCATAGAATGGCTAGAATTCAAATATTCCATTCGCAAAAATACTTTGAGACTTTCCAACTGCTAAATTATCTATTTCCCATATATTGTATATCACTCTTAATTACAATTTGCTTAAAAATAAGATTAAATTCTTATCTAACAAATTCATCAATTCTTTTTTAATTTTTGTACAAACTATTTCAATTAATCAATTTTGATTTATGAAAACCAGCTATTCTATAAGTAAATATTTACGAAGTATTTCTTTTGTTTTTGCATTTTAGCGTCACATTTAAAATCCAGTAATCCTTAGAATCAGTTTGAACTAAAATTAATTCAAGCAGTATTTAAATATAATTTATTTCATTAATATAATTCTGACCAATCCATCAGCCCCACCAACTGCAAGCTTAGTTCCAGTTTCATTAAATTTCAATGCATTCACTTTCTTTCCAGTTACTCTTAATTCATTTATTTCTTCTCTTCCCTTTATTAGTTTGATTGTACCTTTTTCAGTTCCAACAACCAGAATATCACCCTGTGGGTCATAGTCTAATGAGGTCAATTCTGTATCGTATTCAATAGAATACACCACCTGTAGTGATTCAATATCATATACTTTGATCATTCCATCCCTGGAGCAAGTTGCAAATTTAGTTGTATCACTATTAAAAGAACAGTCATGAATTATTCTGTCATGATCGTTAAAACGTTTAATGAGAGTCAAATTCCTGTTTTCTATCCTATATAAACAAGAAGTTTTATCTCTACTCACAGTCAAAGCATATTTGCCGGCTTTATCAATTGCGATTTTTTGAATTCCTAAATCATGATCAGCTAAATACTGTAGCTTTTGTCCATTTAAATCCCAGACGAACAGTCCTGAGAATTTCTTATTCATACTTTTGTTACAGCTTAAAATAAAATCCTTTCCAACTGCAATGTTCTTTATTTCAAAGTAATGCCCATATATTTTAAGGATTTCTTTGAATACATGTGAAGATAAGCTATTCTCATAGAAGGAATTATCCTCGCATTGACTAACAATTTCATTTGTCAGGTTCAATTCAGACAAAATAGCTGAATCAGCATAAGTTTCAGCATCCTTTATTTCAATATATTCTTCTGAGCCTTCATCATAAACCGAATCTTCAGCTTGCCTACAGTTGCTAAGGAACTTGCCTGTTGCTTCATAAATTCTCATTATTGTTTCATTAGCTCCGCTGATAAACTGTAACCTTTCAACAGGGAGAAATTTGACTGTTGATATTGAATATCCATGAACCTGTGGTCTTCCACATTCCTTTCCTTTATAAAAAATTCTTACTGTCTCATCGAGTGAACTTGAAATCAGCAAGTTTTCCCTCCAATCAATATCAGTAACCTCGTTTTGGTGACCTGAAATGAAATATTCACTTTCTTCTAGTTTATCGATTCCTCCTGTTCTGCACTGCCCTAAAACATTATTCTTATAACAGATTACCCCAAAAAATTCAGATGATCCTCCAAAGATAAGAGATGATCTAAAAAAGGTGATATTTTCGCAAGATTCATTATCCTCTCCAAATGAATTTTTAATACTTTCCCACATTCTAACAGTTTTGTCAGAAGAAGCACTATATAAAATATCATCTTCCCAATGCAAGCAATTGATCCAGTCACTGTGGCCATTCAATGTTTGAAGCAAACTTAAGCTATTTTGTTTTATTGTCCAGAGCTTAATATTATGATCCAGAGCACAGGTTGCTATAATTCCATTTTTCGAAATTTTTATGTCTTTTATACTATCTGTGTGGGCTTCAATTCTTTCAGTTTTTGAGATTTTAAAAGTTTTCATTTCATCAATTTTACAGATTTCCAAATTGCCTAAATTTCCTCCAATCAAAATGAAATCTTTAAAACAAGAGATTGAAGAAATTAAAAAGCTGGAATCATAAACAACCTTTTCATCAGATTCAATATTATATAAAGCAAATTTGTCTAAAGTACAAAATATAACTGTTAAATCGTTTAAGAAGCAACAATCCTGAATAGGATCTTCAAAAGCTATTTTTTTTAAAATTTTGTTTGATTCCAAAATATAGACATTTCCAGATATGTCTCCTGCAACAAGCATGTTTTTATTTGAATTAATACAATTGACTGTGGAATCAAGGAAAATAGCATGCGTGGCTGTGAAAATATCTGCTGCAATGATATTTTGGGATGAAATATAGTATAAAGTCTCATTTGATATTGCTAAAGCTTTATTTCTTGGCGTGATGCCAGCAAAAGTATTTAAAATTTTCATAGGACAAAATTTTATTAGATTTTTATTCGAAAGATTCAAATACAAAAATCATGAAAGAATTATAATATTCTTAACAAACAATTTAGAAAGAAATTGTCTGTGTAAAAAAATTGTCGCCATGATTTTTAAATCAGATATTAATCAAAAGAATATTCTAGCGATTCCTAGTATCAAAAATCTGTAGAAGTCTCAATTAAAAGCATTTGTAACCACATATAAAAGATGTGATGATATTTGAACTTTAGAAACGGTCGAGATAAATTTTATAAGGTAAATCGATTTTAACATGCTTTGAGACCAAACAATTTAATATAGAATTAATTATTGGTTAAAGGTTATAGTATAAATTTGTTATTTCTTGGTTTTACTAATTGCCTCATAGCTGTGCCGACACCAACCATTTCACCTTCTTCAACGAGATTACTTCTTCGATCGAATTATATGCTTTCGAGAACTTTCTTCAGTATCCGTGGTTGTTTCTAGACTTCAACACCGCATAGTACTCCTAATTCTCTCATATGATTTTGTGATAAGTTGTCACAACGGTATTAAGAAAGGCGATATCTTAGCTTTAAAGCTGTATAAAAGTCTGAACTGAATGCTAGGAATTATATGATTGGGGTGCTCCTCATGATTTAATTTGGTAGGCATGATGGAGCTCACGAATAGTCAGGCCGAACCTCAAAAACTAATAATTTTAATTGGTAGGAATTTGTAAGTATATAAACAAATATAATTTATGCGAAAATATTTTAAAATAAGACAAAAATAACCTTTGGGGAGAAATACTGTTGTTTTAACATTGCAAAAAATCTCAAAACTCGTGAAGCTATTAACTACATATTGTGATGGAATTCCCGGGCATGATTTTATCTTATGAAATGGTGAACTTAAACGTATATAATTGCTTATATATGAATAAATTGGGATAGAAATGCAATTGACTCATCTCAAAATCAGAAAGGCTCTTTGATAAGAATCGAAATAAAATTCCAAATGAAATATTTTCTATTTTTAGCAATGAAAGAAATTAGCATACATTGAAAAGGCACTTATAACTCAGGATTCAATATAATCAGAATTTACAATAAAGTCGTATTGGATATTTGAGAAAGTTAACTGATTTAAATTCTGTATCTAATCAAGGATGCTTGAGAAAACTCTCGAAAGGCTTGCATGTTGCATATTAAAGATTTGGATAGCTAAATAGGATAAATTATATGAAGTGCAGAGAAAGTCAATAATGATTTGTTAGAGGAGGCTTCACATAAAACTTCAGAAGAACTAATTAAAACCTTATTTTTTAATCCAAAACATAAGTAGTTTCTGTTAAATCAAATATGGTTTAAACTGTAAACAAAGAATAAGCAAGAAAAATTCTATTCTGGTTGAAATGAAGCCTTGTTGAATTTGGTATACTTAAAAAATATCCAAGGACATTCTTGCGGCTTTTCGATCGAACAATTTATTTGCACAGGTCTTGGAATAATTAGAAATAGCTTTAAGAAGAATCGTCATAAGATCCTATACTCCACTTGCTCAAATATCACAGTCCTTCTGGGCTTTAGCCCCTTCTTAGCTTAGTGGCCTCGATTCTTGCCCCTTCCTAATCAGACAATTTTCCATCATAATATGTAGAGCCTTCCCATGAGCAGCTACTCAGTGGGGCTAACCACAAACTAGGAAAAGTTTATATGCCTAGCTCATGGAACTGCTACCAGGATTTACTCCATATCTCCCAAATTCACTCTTAGACCCGAGATACAGACTTAGTACTCCCCAGAGCCCGCTCTCTCTACATGCAGATCTTTACATAGCACGCTGAACAGTGCAGACGCTTTCATAGTATGCAATTAGTTGTCTTCTTGTATACGCTGATTCACCGAGACCGGCCGGTTACTTCCTGGTGCAATCCTTTTAGGTAATAACTTTGTTAGCAGTAACGAAATTCTATATTTTAGTTTTATGAATGCTCAGCTCCATGGCGATACCGGATGTTTACTCTAATTTGTGGAAATTTTGCATCCACATGGATTCGAACCAGTCATCCTATCAAGCCGAAGTTTTTAGAGTGCTAGGCCCTTCCCACTCGGCCACCATACCCTTTTAGAAGTTTACTTGAGGAATAATTGGCCTATAGGATGATATGTTAGAATTTCATCAGACTTGAATTTCAAAAAAATCCAATTGCTTTTCTCAAATCATTAATGATGAACTTTAGGGTTAAGCCTAAGAAGGATTGCATAATGTCCGCTGAAAATAGAATTTCTTTATTATTCACCAAACTAGTACGCTAAAGGATCACAGTAGGAAGTAAATGGCTGATGTATAGGCCAAATTTAAAGTCTGATGACTTCTGCAGGATTTTAATGAAAGTACCTCTACCACCCAACTTATAGTTCCAGGAAACATGCATGATGCGTCGTAAACACTATAATATATGGGATTATATGCATAATCTGAAGTCTGAAATCAAAATAGATGTTTTTTATTTAACATATTACAGGCTAGCTCTATATGCATCATAAAATCTCCGCTTACTGGGTTTTTGCTACCAATGAGAAGGTTCTGTAGTATATAAAGAAATTTAGTCTTATTAAGAAGAAAATGAAGCCAAAGCTTCGATTCTTGATATGTTTACATCTGAGGATACTATGAATTGATCAATGAACTCTAAATATTTAATATTCTTCTTTCAACTGTCTCCAAGACCTTAGATTATATAAATAAAGTTAGTTATGGAGTGATATTAAAGGAGGGGAATGGATATATCTTTTCAAAATATATATAAAATATTAAGTCTTCAAGTCTATCTGAAAATTATTTATTTATGCGTTAATATATTTTTTCATTTTGCTGTCTCTTGAGTCATTTTAGATTCAGGTACTCCTTGCTCTGTTATATATAACTTCCTTACTGCCTCCAATACCTCTCCTTCGAGTTCATCTTCTTCAACGAGATTTAGTTCTATTCTGAAAATATTTTTATGTATACTTAAGCATGAGATTCGGATGGTTCCATGATTAATTTTGTCAGCAGGATTTAGGCCAAGAAGAATGCAGAATGAATCTCAAAACTGATGATTTAAACGTTTTTTTAATATACTTTGCCACGATTTAAAAAGCAGTTTTATGATTTAGAAATCAAAAATCCGATGGGTTACTCTGGTTGTAATCAAAATTCACAGTTTTAATTGTTCAATTCCCATTAACTTTTCTAAAAATATAACAGCAAATACGGATTTTGTATTTAAATTTATTAAACAGTGCAAATATCAGAGTTGTCAGTTTTCAGGAACACCAATTGTGCAATCCTTTCATTCGGTCCATATTTGAATGTTTCTGAGCTATTGTTGAAAATATTTACGAGAACCTCTTCCTCATTTTTAACATAGCTGCATTTAACTTCAAGCCCTTTTTTCAAAGCCAAACCTGATCTGCCCATTAAAAGGCCCAGCACATCATAAGGAATATTCAATACAAATCCAGTGCGTATGATACTCGATGAGTTGGGCGGAATTTCACCACTCTCAATAGTACAAACATCATACCCAGCAGCACCTTCTGAATGTCTTTTAGGGACTACGGCACCCATCGCTATTGCTCTAAATGTAAACTTGCCTGTATTCATAGGGTAAATTGTGAAAATTTTTAATTTTTAAGCTCAAAACGTACACACTTTGAAATTTATTCTAAAAAATATTTTGAATAAAAAAGATTTTACGGGATTATTTAAGGTGTAAATAATCTAACCTTAAAATATTTAACTGCCAAAGTTAAAACCTCAAGATTCCTAAAACTTTTCAACCCGGTTTCAAGTATTGAGGGTCATTTAAATCAAAGTTTATAACTTCTCAGAGTATTCATAGAAACTCCATGCTTGCCATTCTGCGAATACTTTTTAAACCTTTGATTACTTGTTAAATATCGTCAGTTTGATTCCGCCAAGTTTTAAGAATTCTGGCGGGGCTATTTTCAGAGTTTTATGGTTTGTCGGGTTTACTCCACGGATTTGAGGGAATTTTATTAATAGATTAAAACAGAGTTTCAATAAGCATTTTGGAACTTCAGTGTAATTGATAAATAACTCCATGATTGAAAATTGCTTTAAATTCGCGATTATGAAAACCTATTTGAAATATGCCAAACTCGGAATTACCCAAGATGCTGCAAGATTCTTATTCACCAATCCCTCTCTTCTAGATCATCCTTACTCGTATAATTTGATTCCTGGCAAACATGCCCGTTTTAAGTTAATACTTATGGAGCTGTTTCATTATATATATACAAGAAGAGACTCATAAAACTACTCCTTCCCGATGCAAAATGCTACATAAAATATGGCTATTCATCTCATGACAAAGTAAAATAATGTAGCCATTATTTATAGTAGACTTCCTGATTTGCCCTTAATTGACTTATTGCAGCACATGTTTCCTGCTGCATAGTCAATCTCTTCACTGCTTCGGATGCCTCTCCTTCAACAACATCCTCTTCTATCACCAGATTAGGTAGAATTAATATATTTAGAGGATATTGTGGAATTTACAATTTGTTCATTCTTGAGTTACTTCGAAATCAGACGCTCTTTGCTGTTTCATTGCCAATCTCTCCACTGCTTCTAATATATCTCCTTCAAGTTCATCCGCTTTTATCTCATGATTAAAATAATATACTCGGATATTATTCTAGCAAGCTCAAAGCTTAACTTAAATGCTATTTATGGGAAAGATTATTTCAATAAATTCTATGTTTCTAATCATAGTATTCTAAGTGAACAGTATATATCATTTCATACCAGGCTCATATCAAAATACGTTTTCAGGCTTTCAAACTAAGATTTTAAGATATTTTGATATTAATCCATATTGATGGAGGGGATCCAACAATTTTAAAAATCACATGGGCTTGCTCAAAGATTAGTTGGTCTCGGAATATCTTCAGCCACAATTGTGCATTTTGATTTTTTGCATTTAGAATTAAATAGCAATAAATTTCGCTCCATATTTTTAGGTGCCATTTCTAAATGTCAACATTGTAACAAACCACCTAAAGCAGTAGATCACCTCGCTATAAGATGTGATAGAATGCTCTCGCATAACTATACAAGGAGATATAATAAGGTTGTTAGATTCCTACCCTTGCTAATGTGTACCAAATATGGTATTAAAACATCAAAATAATTGAGATGGATTCTGTCCAAGAAACAGTTGGAAATGAATTTGTTGAGATTAGAGTTGATACTGGAATAAAGATCGACATAAAGGTACAACAAACCAGGCCCAGCATATTTGTGCATGGTAAGAAGAGATGTGAGTTTGTTTTAATTGAAATCGGAAATACAAATTAGGATCTTCTCCAAAATGTGGAATCTAAAAAAAATAAGAAAATATGATCTTCTCGCGAATGAATTAACAGAAATGTATATGCTTAAGTCAAAGATTATTCCTTAGGTGATGAATTGGGACGGCGTGGAAGCAACATGCCACAAAAAGCATATTAAAGAACTTAGCTTGGCCAGAAGTATCGAAGCTTATATCCAATCTAAAGTATTGAAGAAACATTCGAGAGTATATCTTTTGATTATCGAAGAGGTGCTAGAGAAGAAAGGATTAAAGATGCATTTGAGCCAGTAGATGAGACCCAGCTGTCTTGGGAGGTTAGAGCCAGAGCTAAGGTAATATAAGACAATCTACAATTCACCCTTATATAAATTAGTACTATTTTCACTTCATGAAATCTCAGGCATTTGATTTTCTTACATTTATTCAAATGCATTCTCGAATATTTGTGCTCTGCCCCGGTGGATGTTTTGTTCAAAGGGTATGCTTACGAAAGTTTCATGGCTTGGCGTATTGAATGTAAAATTCGATTTTTGCCATTTTATTCACTTTAAGAATTTTTGCAATTTCATCCTAAATCATAAACTTAAGTCTATTCTTTTTGGTTTGTCTAAAAATTTAAAAATGAATAAAATTTAATTTTAATCTCTCGGGGAAAGCTGACTATATTTTGATTCCGGTTGAACCATATCCCTTTTCACCTCTTTCAGTATTCTCAAGCTCTTCAACGATTTCAGGCTCGTCACCAAAGCATTTTAAAATCACCATTCTTGTCAAGTTGGAATAAGGTTTTACCTCAACTATATCTGATCCCATATTAGTCACGTCAATATTGAGTGGAGCACCGGCACCTACAAACTTTTGTTTGACTTCCAGCATATTATTAAACAATGTTGGCATTTGCCCAAAAACCAATGCAATTCTATCGTTCCTGGATTCAAGTTCCAATCCGGTTGAAAGAGAGCTCCCAGTTCCTCTTTCTATAGTTTTGTAGTGGATATTATGAATATCATAGCCGAGTGCGGCGCCATGAGCCTTCACCGGAATTAAGGCTCGAGACTCTGTTTTTACAATTTTTAATCCAGTCATAGAGTTAAAATTTTTACTCATTAAAGTTCAAAAACCTAAGCATGGAGAAATACCAATTGAAATGTGTCAAAAGTTTTGAACATGTGTTGGTAAGCACTACTGGATTGAAATATGCCAATATCCTTGAAACAAGAGAAATTTCTACAACAAATATTTTAAGCCTAAAAGTTTCTTATCTCAAATGCTTATAAAAAATATTTTTGATTCTTTTCAATTCGGTCATTGATTTGTAAAATGCCTTTTACGAGAATTTACAATTTTATAACTAGAAGTAGAAAACCGTGATAAGCTACGCATTGAAATCTCCAGGCAGCTTTCACCTAATATAACAAATAAATGCCGTATGATGTTGAAATAATTGACAAATTTAAAATAAATACGCTATTAGCCAGTTCATTTCATATTCTAACAAATGATACTAATAAATTTCCTTAGATACATTATTTTGAAGAAGCATTGAGATTTATTTGTGGAACAAATGATAGTTCGTATTCTATATTTTCAAAACTTGTATTTCTTCATCTGCATTATGATAAATTTCTATTATTTCCAATTGCAATAAAAAGAGGAGAGAGATCATTCTAATAGAAGTCGGAATTACAAATCAAGACCTACTACAAGTAGTAGAGAACGAAAAAATGAGAAAATATGATCTATTGGCAAATGAGCTCGGTC
>JARJDX010016540.1:0-21595 GCA_030264735.1 Gymnusa sp. GC000175 | reverse complement strand
AGTACAGTTGCGGCAAGAAAAAGAGAGGATGCAACTCCTGAGGTGAAAGCAAGCGTGGGAACTGATGCTGCTAATTAAAAATATAAACAAAAGCAACCCATAATTAAATTTATTTATTAAACCTTATGATTTCTGACGGCCTTCAAATCTAATATTTAAATTGCTTTAAAGAAAGTAGGTTTGAAGATGATATTGACCAATTCGCAAGACATCTAACCTAAAGCCTAAGATCAAATTCGATTCAAGAGAAAAAACCCAAAACAAACTAATCCTTAAACAAATATTTTCATGAATTCATTCCGGTAGAAAAATCCTTTTAATCTATAATAATTTAGTAAAATTATCTCTGAAGCATGCCTAATGTTGAATGATAGGAATATTATTTAAGATTTAAATCAAATAGTCTTTTTGAATTGTTTCCTAATCATTCAAACGATCGCTTTAATTCTTCCTCTATATTGAAATATAAGTCTTCGTAATAATTGCTTTGATACTTCAAATCTCAGATTTTGTTTTCAACCCACATTGAAAAAAGTTTTCAGTAGGTATTGATGAGAAAACGCATTTGTTTCCAAATAGCTTCGCCATTTATTATGTATAAGCCTAAGGCTATAACATTAACAATGGCAGGATAGTTCAAGGTATAGTCAATAAATATATTAGCAAATCAAGTGTGTCATGCTATGTAAAGCCTTTATACATTCAAATATTCAACAAAGCACTTCAAAAGATATTATTAGATCGCGGACCTGATCTCGTTGAATAGGATCAAATTAAATGGAAAGTATCGGAAGCAATGCAACGGGGATATTGAGTTCAGTCATGAAAACAGCCACTTGCTAAATCTCAGTAAGAAGCAAATTGAAAGCTCAACAGTAGCGAATGAATGCATAATTACAAATTGAGTATTTCATATGCTCAAGCCGAAGCATACTACAAAATTATATTCTAAAATCAACCTTTAAAATCTAATTTCTTTTTTAAGAGTCTATTGAATGAAATTAATTCCAATACAAAAACACTTCATTCTGAATATAAAGCAAAAACGCGCGTGATATCTAAACTCTCGCCCAGTTTGAACTGCTGTCTTAATATTTCTGCAACAAATTCCAGATATAATTGATCAGGATTCCTACAAGATACAATAGTTTAAGAGAGAATAAAATAGTCAATTTATAATTAAAATATAATAGTACGCTAGTTGGCATCTCCACTTTGATTCAATAATAGATTGATCAAATTAATTTCAAGGTTACGTTTTGCTAAAGTTCATACATTTCTTTAGTTATATTAAGTAAATGTTTGAGGTAAACGTGGATATTTATTTATGATAATATATATATTCCGCTTATTATATTCATGCAATCCTCAACTTTCAACCTACTTCCCAAAAATGTCCCTTTCACCAAGATTACTTCTTCGATTGAATGATATTCTCATCTTTAGTGCTTGTGATTGAATGTGAGCTTCATCATTAAATGATCTAATAATTCTTTCATATATATTTGTGCTGTATTCCATAATTTCCACCGAAAAATATTTAGTTTGGTTTTTCTTCAATCCTATCATTCATTTTATTTTGTGTAGTAAAAAGTTAGCAGTCCCGCTAACCGACTCAATGGCTTCTTCAATCCTATCATATCTTGTATTTTTTGCAGGTGAGTAAATTAGCTGTCTTGCCTGCTGGCTCACAAGCATCTTCAAGCCTATCATTCCTTGTATTTTGTGTAGTTGAAAAAGTTAGCAGTCCCGAGTATTGACTCAAAGGCTTCTTCAATCCTATCATTTTTTGTATTTCTTCTGTAATAAAAAGATATACTCTCGAGTGTCCTGTTCAATACTTTAGATCGGATATAGGCCCCTATGCTTTTAGTCGGCCCAAGTTCTTTTGCATGCTTCTTGTGAGAGCCTGTTTGATTTGCACTCAATTATGTTTTATTTGAATGCTGCAACTCATCTGAATGAAAGCATTCGTTTATCTCAGGTTTACTTACATTTATATTGATTCGAGGCAAATGAAAATTTTGTTCCCATGGATGAAAGAGAAATTATTGCAAAGTTAATAGGAAAAATTGATGAGGTGCTTGGAGAGGTTAATAATTCTGAACTAGCACCTTCAGAGTTCAGTGAAGAGAAAACAAATTTCTTGAGGAAATACGGGCATATTTGAATGCAAAATATATTCTTGGTTATTTTATAATTTTAAACTTCTTAGAAATCCTTTTGATCAACTTGAACTAGTTTAACATCCCCGATAAATACCTAAACCAAGATAATGAAAGCACGGACGAAACCTCAATATCTATCAAGTCATTTCACATCACCCAGAATTAAAACTGAAATGTTTTGGATTAACCCTCGCGCAAGAACATTTTTAACTACTATTTACTCGTTCGTCATTTTTCAAATAATTCTCTTCAAAATATTAAATAATTATTTCATCTAAGGCTTAATTGCTGATTGGCTTTTATTTCCTTAACTCTGGCCTTAACCTGCCAATATAGCTGTCTCACCTGCTAGCTCAATATCATCTTCAATTCTTTCTTCTTTAGCACCTCGTCGGCATTTGAAAGATATACTCTCGAGTGTCATATTCAATATTTTCGATTGGGGATATATCCTTCGATGCTTGTGACCAAGCAAGTTCTTTAATATATATTTGCGATATGCTGTTACCACACCGTCCCAAGTCGGCACATACGGAATAATCTTTGGCTTACACTTATATATTTTCAAATTCTGCATTTTAGAGTTCAAAATATTAAATAAGCGTTTTAATAATAAAGAACAAATATTGAAAATAAACAGGCTCTTTCAATAATAGGAAGAATTCTAAATAAACGTCATTGAGAAAGAAATATTATTGTTGATTTAGTTGATATAAGTATTTATTTAAGATTTAATGTACCCACTAAATATTAGGAAAATTATAATTGAATTGAAAATCTCCGTTGCAAGTAAGCAGATCTGATTGAAATTCCTTTAAAATCAGATTTAGAGTCTAAAGCTTGTTCGTGATATATTTCTGAGTAAATATTATATTTTGAACAGAAATTTACCACCTGCTAAAATATCTAATTTAAGAAAGGATTTGAATACGAAATACAGCTTTTAATAAACTCTGATTTCATTAAAGATGATTTTCAAATAATTTGCTTTTCCCCAAAATCGAATTTAAATATCAGTTTAATTTATCAATGATGCCATCGCTGAAAATATATTCAGTGTGAAATATTTTTTAAGGAATATAATATATATTAAGCACCGAAAGGCTATATTAAGCGTGCATACTTTCTCATGTGATTGAAGGCAAGGCACTCATAAAAATTCTATATTCTTAACCTATTTGTTCGTAGAAGGCTCTCAAAAGAAGCATATAAATGAACTTGGGCTGGCTAAGAACATAAAAGCATGTATGAAATCTAAAGTGTTGAAGAAGACACTCGAGAGTATATCTTTCGATTACAGAAGAAATAGAAGAGATGATAGGATTGAAGAAGATATTGAGTCAGCAGGCGCGACAGCTAAATTATTCAACTACAAAACACAAGGAATCAAAGGCGTGAAGAAGCTATTGAGTCAGTAGGCGAGACAGCTTACTTGCAAGCTCAAAACCAAATCAGAGTCAAGAGAGTATATCCCTTAAATAAATATTTTTCTTAAAATATTTGCTAGACAACCTGATTCCTTGGGAATTAGCAATTTAATTTGGTATTCATTAGGCCAAGTTCGATCCGAGCATCCGGAAAATTCTCAAGCCTCATGTTTTTATAATTTATAGCTCTTGCCGAAACAAATCCAATCAATATTGTGGTTTTTGAATGCATTTTAATTGTTATTCGAGCTTCAGCATCACCAGACTTTTCATTAAAGCCTATAATTATTGATCGTTGAGCTTAAGTTCTAGAATTAATATACATTTAGAATATTATTTGACATTCAAAATTAAATCCAAACTCTGAAATTTAATATTAAAGGCTCCAGACGCCGAAGAAAGAGTATTTTTGAAGAATGACTTAAAGCATGAAGGATTTAATAAAATAATTTATCTTGAGACTGCTCATCAATGTATTGTTCATTTTCGCTTCTATTAGATAATTGAGTTCTTCTGAATCGAAAATAACCAGTTTAATCTTTAATTTAAGATCTAAAGAGCTACTCAAACTCAAATCATTTAAAACCTTAAAATATTAATTCATTGGTTTTCTTCTCTTGACTCTGATTTGGTTTTAGGCCTGCGATATCCTTGATCAATAGCTTCTTTAAACCTTTCATCTCTCAAATTTTCCTGTAATCGAAAGATATATTCTTGAATGCCTTCTTTGATACTTTAGATTGGATGAATCATTTGAAATATTTTAATTCAATTGTACGAAGCATGTATCCATCACGAATATTGAAGACGAGCGTATCATTCAATGTTGACCGGAATTCGTTGAAGAAGATGTCCCTGAAGGAGGGCTATCAGAAGCATTGAGAATATTGAACAGCAAAGGGTATCTTATTCGACTATATTTCAAGAAGGATCAAATTGATAATTCTACAATAGACATAAATAAGTGGAATTTAGAAATCATATTTCTGACTTCTTCTTATTTGGTGCATCCTGACTAATCTCGATTCACATTTTCCTTTTCACAGGAAATTTAACTCAATTTGAAATTGTAAATTTTTCACAAATTTTACTCCCAAAATTTAAAAAATTTACAGCCAGAAAATCACCCTCAAACTTTCTAACTGTTAAATTTAAATCTTAAATTAAAAGAATTAAACTCCGCATCTAAGCATCTAAAAAGACATTTTAACAGCCATCGAAGGGCTTTTTGAATTGTTTTCTTTATAAACACATAATTTTTGCAAAATTTTTCGCCCTCAGAAATACCAATGAACGCACCAGAACTTTCATTTGATCAAGAACCAAGTATTGCCCAGCGATCAGGAGTGGTTCCAATACTGCAGAATGTAGTTGCAACCGTGAATCTTAACTGTAAGCTCGATCTGAAAAATATAGCTCTGCATGCAAGGAATGCAGAATATAACCCCAAGCGCTTTGCAGCAGTGATAATGAGGATTAGAGACCCTAAGACGACTGCTCTGATTTTCGCATCCGGTAAAATGGTTGTCACCGGTGCTAAGTCAGAAAAGGCCTCTAAGATAGCATCCCAGAGATATGCAAAAATAATTCACAAGCTGGGATTCAACGCACAGTTCACAGAATTCAAGATCCAGAATATAGTCTCCAGCTGCGATCTCAAGTTCTGCATCAAGCTGGAGAGCCTGGCCTATGCCCACTCCAACTATTGCTCTTACGAGCCCGAGCTGTTTCCTGGCCTGATATACAGAATGGTCAAGCCAAAGATCGTTCTTCTAATATTTGTGAGTGGAAAGATCGTTCTTACAGGGGCCAAGGTGCGTGAGGATATATACCAAGCGTTTGAGAACATTTATCCCGTGCTCACACAGTATAGAAAGGTTTAATGTATTGATAAATAAATAGATTATTAGTTTGTCTAAATTTCTTAGGTTTTGAAGAAAATTTTTTATTTGTTTGTATGAACAGAAATCAAAAATATTCATTATTAAATTTACAGGATTATGAGAAATAAGAACTTGATTATTACTCGATTAAATAGGATTAAGAGAAATAAGAATTAGACCCTTGATACAGAACCATTTTTAAAGTGTTGATAAATTGATGTACAAGCTTTCAATTCTATTTTTATCAACTTGAAATTATTGTTAAAATTTTGACTTTGTATATAGAAAACTTCTTAGATTGGAGTCGGCTAAACAAAGATGGACTTAATTTATTTATGAGTTACTGCATAATTTGTTCCTTCTTAACTTTTCATAAGTGGCTCTTTGCTATTGCATTGCCAATCTCTTCACTGCATTCGATGCTCTCCTTCAAAGCCATCCTCTTAAACATTAGGTAATATTCTAAATTCTCTAAAATGTCTTTTGCAGGGGATCTGTCTCTACATAATCTCATGCTATCACGAAAGGTATTATCTTGGTTTCACACTTGTTAAAAATCCGAGCTCATTGCTCAATAAATGATAATTTCTCATCTTTTGAAATATATATTAGTATGTTTAAGAGTTATTTTAGATTGTCTTTTATTTCTTCAACTCTGGTTCAATAGCATCTGCAATCCTTTCTTCTCCAACACCTCATGGGAAATCTAAAGATATACTCTCCAGTGTTTCATTAATACCTCCGATCGGATATAAGCTTTAATGATTCTGGTCGCGCCAAGTTCTTTAATATGCTTTTTGTGATATGCTAATACCATGTCGTCTCAAGTCATCACATATGGAATAATCCTCGACTTGCACTTATATATTCATGCTAATTCATTAGCTATCAGATCATATTTTCTTGTCTTTTCAGATTCTACATTTTGGAGCAGATCATGAATCATAAATTCCTACTTCAATTAATATGATCTCACGCCTCTTCTTAGCATGCACAAATATTTCTTGCCTATTTTGCTGTGCCTTTTATCGGTTTTATTCTAGTATCAATTCTAATCTCAGCAACTTTCTTTGCAACTGTTTCTGGGACAGAATGCCCTCTCAATTGCTTTGATGATTTAATACCCGAATTAGCGCGTACAAGCATTTGAAAGCCTCGTTATTTCTTATTGTATAGTCGCGTGAGAGCATTCTATCGCATCTTGTAGCGAGGTTATCTAGTGATTTAGATGCTTTGTTGCAGTGATGACATTTAGAAATGACACCTAAAAATATGTTTCGATCTTATGAGCTACATAGTGATGCTTTGTCTCTTGGTATATTATTCCTATTAACTAACCATTCCGAGGAATCTTTTATACTTACTTCGAGGATCTATTTTTGTTATAAATAGCTTTTCATGTAATTGTTTTGAAATTTATGCATTCAAATTCAATTATACATTGCTTTGTTTATATTTTTAATTAGCAGCATTGGTTTGCACGCTTGCATGCACTTTAGGAGCTGCGTCTTTTGTTTTTCTTACTGCGACTGTGCTTTCACACCTTTCTTTCGGTCCATCGTTGTTTCCTCTCCTATATTCGTAAGACATGCTTTCAATAGTTTTCTCTCGCACGATATATTGAATGTAGAATTTAATCTTTTGGTAATACTGATCTCCTTTGAGTATTTTGAATGGAATTTAGTTATAATTCCACCACATACGGAATCAGCCTTACAAATTTATATAAATGGTATTCATTTAAAAATTGGCCAGATATATTTATGCATGATAAAAAGAAGAGAGAGATCATTCTAATAGAAATAGAAATTGCAAATCAAGATCTACTACAAATAGTGGAGAATGAAAAAACGATAAAATAAGATTTAGGGGTAAATGAGCTCGGTCTTTTATACAAATGCAAAACTAAAATAATTCCTTACGTAATGGCACGAGTTGGTGACAATTTACAACAAGAGACACATAAGAGAATTCGGAACGCCAACAAATGTCGAAGCATATATCTTATCGTGAATATTGAAGAAATCTCACGAAAGTGTATCATTCAATCAAAGACGAAATCTCGTTGAAGAGGATGAACTCGAAGGAGAGGTATCAGAGGCAGTTAGGAGGTTGTGTATGGCAGAACAAGGTGTACCCGAATCTAAAATGACTCAAGAAACAACAGAATGTAACAGAAATATATTAGCCCATAAATAACTTATTTGAGAATTTAAATTCTTTGTCTGCCAACTAAACTGGAAATATTATTAAAAGTGCTCAATGCTCAGCAACGCAAACCTCGATGCATTAATTTAATTTAATATTGGGCGTTTTCTCACATAAAAGCCGTGCCATTAAAATAGTTGATTTAAAGAAGATTATGATTATCAAAATGTTTATTTTTCTATATGTTTTTAAAATTCTTCTGCTCTTATTGTTGTTCCAATTATTTTATTGACCTTTTCAAAACTTGTAACTCTAAAATCTCCGGAGAAAGATTCATCACCATCAACAACACACGGGAAAGTATTCATTAAAAGACCCTCTGATACGTGTATGTATTCGCCAGGCTGTATTTTGTAAATACAAAATTCGATGAGTGAATTTACATAAACACTTCCATCATCATTTATGGCTCCCAATGGGATTACACCCTCCAGATTGAAAGACAAAGGGAATCCACCGATTGTAGCGGAATATTTATAAAGATATCCCGTGAGCTGTTTATATATACTGACCGAAGGGTCGGAAAGATGCCTTGGATGAATAGAAAAAAATATTTCCATTTTAACTCGTGCAAAATGAGCCATGGAAGAAAGAAAAAATTTTTACAAATCGTTGAAATTAAGCGATTCTCAAATATATTAGAAAGAAGAAAATGTTAGAATTATCTTGAGGTTAAATTCAAGAAAGCATATCTTTTGAAAAATAAAGGATATAGAAGTAAAGTTGAGCAAAAGCAAGTACATTATAGTCAAAAGATGAAGGGGCCAATCCTTTAGATAGTGGCGATTGTGAAATAGATGCTGCTTAACAATTCAATGGATTGATTCAAAACAATCTTGAGATATGCAAATCAGCCTCAAATAAATCAAACCTATTTAATTTGCAGAGATTAGAGTTGATGCATGGATGTAAACGGGCATCAAAATCCAACATAATCACCCTGACATATTTGTGCATGTTAAGAAATGGCATGATATTATCTCAATTGAAGTGGGGATTGCAAATCAAGATATATTGCGTTCAATCAAATATAGAAAATATGACTACTTGCAAATGAATTGTCACAAGTTTATAAATGCATCATAAATGTTATTCCATATTTTTGGCATGGAATATAATAGTGCCGAAATATCATTAAAAGCATATGAGAGAACTGGGACTAACAAAGAATATCGAAGCGTTTAACCAGTCCAAGATCTTGAAGAAATATCTCGAGAGTATATCTTTAGACCACCAAAGAAAAGTTATAGAGGCATGGATTGAAAAAGCTATTAAGCCATTATGTGAGACATCTAACTTGTCCGACTACAGAATAACTGCAAGAGTTCCTGGGATTGAAAAAGCTATTGGGCAATTATGTGAGACATCTAACTTGTTCGACTACAGAATAACTGTAAGAGTTCCTGGGATTGAAAAAGCTATTGGGCAATTATGCGAGGCCGCTAACCTGTAAGCCATCTAAAACCAAAGCTGAAAACCCAAGTATTCAAAAGCCTTGAATAAATTTAAATTGATTGAAGTTTGCAGAAATTAAAGCATAATTCTATCCTAGGATTATAATTTTAATATCCAAATTTCTTATGATTAATAAAGCACAGACAGACTCAAAACTATTTATTTATATCAGCAAATCTTTTAAAATTAAATCTGCCATACCTTTTATAAGCATAGCTGTAAAGCTCACCAATTACACTTCCGATTCTATATTTGTATTTTCCTGCTTCGTTGATATCAAGATCAAGTCTTGGGATTCCGCAAGATTTTCGTCCAATTAAAAATACACGTTCGCAGTGGATCTTTTTATAACAGTCGAAAAGGACCAAGCATTCTTGTTCTATTTCAGAAACACTGTCTTCAAAACTGTAAATTGGGCACTCAATCTGAAATACTTGGCAGAAAATCTTCATTCTATCAACATCTTTTGTGATAACGGAAATATTGTAAATCTTTGAGAGAATAAACAAAGCCACATACCTATCGCTCTCTTCTGCTTTGATAAAGAACCTGCAAAGTGAAAGTTTTTCGAAAGCAACTTCTCCTTCATTTACTATTACGGGTTTGTCGAGGCAATCTATGGTGTATCCGAAGCTTCCTAAGAGATCGTAGTTTTCTATTAAGATGTGTGTAGAATCGAAACTGCTCTTGTGTTCAAGATACTGTGGCACTGTTAATTTTAGTGAAACTTTGTTCTTTTTGAGCTCTTCGGCTATATGTTCACCCAGCAATGCTTTAGAAGAATAGGGTGTGATTATAGGCACTCTGTTGTAGAGCAATTGTAGATTCTCTATAAGATTTTCAATTGTTGTAGAACTGAAATATGATTTAGATGAATCAAGATTCAATTTCTGAACGAACATGGGAAAATTTTTATCAAATATTTTAAGAAGTAAAATGTAAAATTCAATTCAAATTTTAGATTTTGAGTCAAAAACGTAATTTGATCAGCCCAACTAAATTGTAGTTGTAAACCCGTTGATTTTAGGCATTAAATTTTCAATTTTAGATTTTGAGTCAAAAACGTAATTTGATCAGCCCAACTAAATTGTAGGTGTAAACCCGTTGATTATAGGCATTAAAATTTCATTTATTACTTTGTTTTTAGATTCTTGCCTTTATAGCATTCTCATTTTAATTAAAACTTATTGCAGCCGCTTTATAGCTCATTTATTCATATGTTTTCGCTTCATTTTAGCGGCGTGTGCATTTGGAAGATGCAATAATTGAAGCGAGGATGTATTCCATTGGTCCTCTGTTTTTAGGTCATCTTAGCAGCGTGCTCATTTGAATTAAAGCGATGGCTGAATACTAAATGTAATGTAAGGTTTAGTTCTAACATGTATTGAATAAATATTCACAATGAATTCAAATATATTCCCCTAAAGGACTTTCTATTGCTCCAACTTCAGAGGCTGACTGTAATCATCCCAGGGATTTGATTCAAGCACTGCCTTTCACATTAGAATGTATTCTCTAACGCGTCTTTATTATTAAATTGTCATTTTGAGTATTTCAAGCAATAATATGATAAAAGTCAATTTGATTCCATACCTAATAGCCTGGGAGGGTTCATTAGCGAAATGCCTCAATAAATAGAGAATTGATATCTAATCCAGCTGAAGCCTAAAGCTGAACTCCAGTTCTGTGAAAGGCTTTTGAAGCACTTCAATTGAATTCCCAATGGAAAGAATATGATCGCAGTTGCAAACTTCTCAGCAAGATTCTAGAGATAAAAGCAGAAATTTATCTAATTAGAGCCAAAAATGAGCTTAATTTCTCTCGCAGATCTTTAATACGTTGGGTCCTTTATTGGCTTCTTTTATCAATATTCTATTATATTTAAGTTCTTCATTTCGCTTTAATTAAATTATGCGGGCATATATTATTTGAGAATTAAATACAGTTTCTACCTCAAACTCTAAATATCTCGATGCTTGCTCAAAGAAGCGAAAAATTAAGTATGGTTGCTAATGGATGCTCTGAAGTGCTCGAAATCAAAGAATGGCTTTCATGAAACAATTTGTTCCGACTCATATGCTAGGATTGAATATGCTATTGATTCAGAGAGGGAGATAGCTAACTTGCAATCTTAAAAAAAAGTTGATAGGATTAAGAAGCTATTGGGTCAGTAGGCGATACAGCAAACTTCTAAGCTGGCCGAAACCCCAGGGCTGAAAACAAAAGGCTTTAAAGGGCTTAAATAAATATCATTTGAATTTGAAGAAATTAAAAATTCACTGCCTCCTTCAATTATTCTATAAACTGTTTATTTAAATTTATATTCTCAGATATGAGGCTACGTCCAGCAGCTCCATTGTTTCATCATCTGAAATCATGAATTCGGAAACCATACTGCTATTTATACAATTGAACTTGTATTCCATAAACTCGATAATTCGTTTGAGTATCCTCGAATGGATTGGAAGATTCACCCTCCTTGTCTCACTCTCTTTAAATGGAAATTCCTCGTCAAAAAATGTTTGCAGGGTGTGGGACTGCAATGCAACGTCCAAGTCAACCATGAACTCCTTGCTGTCACTTGATATTAGAGCAACTTGGTATTTCCCCTGGTTTTTCTGCATAAATTTATTGTTGCCTAATTTTCTTATATGTTTCATTCTGCATTCTTGTTTTAAATAAGTCTTGAAAACAAATAAAATAAAATGTCACAAAATTTTTAATATTTTAAGAAAATAATTAAATGCGTTTCAAATATTTGATTCTAAAATTTATTACCATTTTTTAAATATTTTAAGCATATTAAAATCATTTCTTCAAACATTTGATTCAAAAATAAATCACTATTTTTTCCTTACTTGAATAGAAGAATGGATTGAGGCAGCCAACTCGCTGGCTAAAATCAAAACAACTTAACCCTTAAATATCTCCTCGTTTTGCTATATTTTAATTGCGAGAGATGATGGGATTGAGGAAGATATTTCTTCTGTAGGCGAGACAGTAAATATGCTCGACTGCAGAAGAAATATCAGCAATGATTGGGTTGAAGAAGCTACTGAACCAGCAGATGAAACAACCGACTTTTAGGCTTGAATAACAGCAGAGAAAAGAGAATAAACCAAGCTAAACAACTTTTGAATCCTCATTCTTCTTTTCTCTTCATATTTTAAGCATATTAGAAATTTGCCTTTCAAAAAATTGGTCAAAAATTCATTTCTGAACTTGCAATTCATTTATTTGTAAGCTAAATTGATTCAATTTAATTATCTTCTAGAATTAGATACTTTCTGCTATTCCATAGTCAATCTCTTCACCGCTTCCGATACCTCTCGTTCAAAGTTAATCTCTTCAATGGGATTCTGGCGTGGATGGAATAATTTGTTCTTCTTAATAATTCACGCTTGAATATCTGCTGCACTATTTACAATATTTAAATTTATAAAATTTTTATTCCATGAAATCAAAAGGACTAAGAAATGCCAATACAACTCTTGACTACCTTTACACCCTTGCTTCCAATCTTCCTTACAAAAACCTAGCTTCAAAGAAGTGTAAGGAATTTATTCAGTTGTCTTCTAAAAATTTAGTAAAACTTAAAAGGCTCAAGCATACAATTTGCTTTAAATGCTTCTCGGTTCTAATTCCAAAGGTTTCTGCGTCCGTCTGCTTTCTAAAGCGGGAAAACGGATTTGGTCTTGAAACAAGATGCTTGAGCTGTGAAAGTATAAGATTTGTAGTAATTAGAGGAAAGTAGACAGCAAACTAAAATTTGCTATTGGATCTGATGCAATGGGAAAATTGAATTTGGAATAGTCTCTTGGAAGAACAATGCTCAATTTCGCTTTAATAGAATGCACCCCTCCTAAAAACTGTTAAATTGAATTTATTGCAGTCTCCTGGAAGAACTAAGCTCAATTGTTGTTTAATGGAATGCCTCCCCTCCTAAAAACTGTTAAATTACCTTTGCTATAGTCTCTTGGAAGACCAATATTCAATTGTTGTTTAATAGAATATTCATTCTTCGGAAAACGGTCAAGTAACGCATTTGATTAAATTCAAAAATTTTAAATTATAGAATTTTAATCCTTAAAGAAACGGTAAAATATCACTCTTTATTAAATTCTCAAATTTTATGATTAGGTATCTGTGCTTTAGATCAACACACATTATTAAATTTAAAAATAATTGTATTTTCGCATGGCAAATTTTGTGCTTAAATTTAGTTGAAGAATTCTGAGAAACAATGGTTTTATTATGTAACTTTTCTGCTTTTTACTTTCTCAATTGATATCAAACTTGAGTAAGCTTTCTACTGCAATCCTTTATGGAACAAAAATACTTTCAAAGATTTAATTCAGTACAGTCTGAATTTAAATCGTAATTTATTTGTAACGTCAACTTAAAGGAACAGAAATGTTGAAATTAGAAGTTTTTGACTATTTTAAATAGATTTCGAATGTCTTTTTCTAGAAGGTTAATTATTCAACCGAAGACTAGTCTAGTTTACAAGACTGAACATCAAAGCGATGATTAGGGAAAATAAAAAGATTTCAAACGGCTTAAATTCATCTACATATTAAAATTCAAAAAAACCATATATTGAAATTTGCTCTGTAGCAAGTAAATTAATTATAATTAATAGTCTCTTACAATCAATAGGCACATCATATGATCTCGAAATTGATTGAAAAGCAATATAATTTTGCTGTTTCTTAGATCGTCAACAACAAGAAGAAGATAAAATTAAATAAAAACTGAAAAAATATATGTGGATTCTTAACCGTTTTAAATAAATTGAATTGTTCAACTTTTAATATTCATTTAACTATAAAATTAAAGTGGTATCTTTCTAATTATTATGACTTTTCACTTTTTAACATCGGCTTAAGCTCGGATGTTCAAATCAAATATATTATTGTTGTTTAACTTAGGCTCGAAGAAGTATAGGCCTAATTCTCAAGTAAAATATCGGTGGTAGAATGCCAAATCCATTGATTACTCAGGTTTTAAGTAGTTAACGCCGGAAATGAAGATTTACAGATATGCAAGGAACCGCCGATTCAATATTTTTGGTAGAAGAGGCTGAAAATATGCAACCTTCAAAGTAGCAATCGAGTTCCCGTGCATAAAGTTTTGCCTGAATAGCAACAAAAACATCTGCTAAACCAAGAAAATAGACCTAACTAAGACCACAAGGTTGATGCAGAATTTAAAGGCTAATCCTGATATAATAAGTTTGATGAGTTGTCCCACATTGATTGCTGAATATATAAAGAAGGGGCCTCGGAACAATTCTATCGCTGCAGTTTTAGAATGATTACACTGCTGAAAGATAGGATACGAAACTTAGGCAATTAATATTCACAAAAGCCACAAGATATATGAAGGAACTAGGAGTGGCATTGAATGTTGACGCTTACATTCAATCTGAAGTTCTGAAGAAAATTCTTGATGCATATCATTTGACCGGAGGAGTAATTTGGTTGACAAGAATGACTTTGAGGAATAAATATAGGAAGCAGTGAGAATCTCCGAAGCAGGATCACCCGAAGCTTATATAACTAAAGAAAAGGAAGAATGATAACAAAGAATCAATCCTTAACCAAATTTATTCATCAGAAGCTTAAAGCTGTTTGCATGAAATGATGATCGATCCACATAGCAAAGTGCATGCCTTCAATCAGCGATTAAAAACGTATATACCCTAAGATAAATAGCTATATACTCTAAACTAAACGAGTTGGCCATATCATATAAATGCAAAGCGAAAATTATACCATATGTGATGGCCTGGGAGGATTTGGTTACGAAATACCACAAAAACCACAGAAATGAGATCCGGATTCACCCCCCCCCCAAACTGAAGCATACATCCAATCACTAGTTCTGAAGATGAGCATATCATTCGACCGAAGAAGAGGTATCGAAGAGGAAGATGGTCATCATGAAGTTCACGAGCTTGTGTGTAAGATGCATCGACAGAGGTGAAGTCTGTTGTTATCTAAGAATGATGGTTAACTATCCTATTAAACCTTGAATAAATAATTTAATACTCTAAGCTATATACGTCTGATGAAGGTTCAGTCGTACCACAAAGATATAACATCGAACCAAGAACTTCAAAGATATTTTTGTATTAAAATACTGACTTATACGCTAAATAATAGAACTTTAGCATTTAATCAGATGAATAGGATTAATTTTTTTTAATATATTTCCCACCTTCACTCTTTCTTTAATATATATTTTTGTTTGCTCGCGTCCATCTACTATTCATAAAATCTGAAAAATCAATGTCAGAGAAAGGGAATGATTCCCCAGTGTCTGCAAGTTTATATATCTTCATGTTATTTACTATATAGTCCCCCTCTGGTAGGTTGAGGGAGAGAAGCTCTAAGTAACTTTCATTGGAACTCGCCTCAACATTAAATATTGTGGGACCCTCTCTATTACACAATATCTTAGAGTTGCTTTTGATATCTATGTTGTTAAAAAGCCTTCTCACTTCTCCTTTATGTTCAAATGTAGTATTTGAATACACAATCACAACTGCGTTCTTGTTCTTAAATGTTCTTATTTCTTCGCTGTTAAAATTCCTTATATAATTCCCTGAGAATATATCAAGATATTCATAGAACTTTGAGCTGTTGTAAAATATATCTTCAAAAATGTATTTTTTAAAAGCCCTTTTTTCATTGCCGGTGCCTATTTTTGTCTTGTCTTCAATGCACCTGAAAAATATAAAAGCATTACTTTTAGATAGATTTTCCAAAACACGATCCTCAAGAACAATCAGGGTGTCTATTGTAGGATCCATCGGCAATGCTTCATATGATGTATCGTTTTCTCTTGAGAATAGAAGTTTTTGAAAAAACTTTTCATATTTACCTTCATAACTGGTTTTCTTATTGAAATCGTTGATATCAACCAGATTTGTTTTTGCTTCTTTCAATTCATATTCTGAAAGGGAAAATTTTGGTGCTTCCAAATCTTTTATATAAAGAAACTTATTGTCAAAGAATCTATGTGAGTTTTCTAAAATGCTAAAAGACAAATAGGGATATGTGGCTTTTAGTTCTTTTTTGGCCTTGGAAGTGAAAAAATCAGCCTTGAAGTCCATACAGTTTGGAACACTGTTTTTCCCGATTAACAAAGTGGTGTGCGGATAGTAATAATATTGAAGATGAGATTTGTAGAATGGAAATCCATCTTCGACAATTTCTCCTTCTTCAGTACTTGAAGATGCAAGTTTGTAATCCATGGGGTAAAAAATTGCTTTAAATATAATTTGTTGAATCAAGCCAGGGAAATGATTCAAATAGAAATCGGAATTGCTAATCAAGATCTACTACTTGTAGTAGTGAACGAGAAAATATTTCTATTAGGAAATGAGCATTATACAAATGCAAAACTAAAATAATTCCTTACGAAATAGCATGAGTTGGTGACAATTTACCACAAGAGACATATAAGAGAATTCCAAAAAAATGTTGAAGCGTACATCCAATCACGGATACTGAAGAAGAGCGTATCATTTTTCGAAGATGAACTCGGAGGAGAGGTATCGGTAAGGAGGTTGTGTATGGCACAACAAGGAGTATTTAAAATGACTCAAGAAACAACAAAATTTGTATTAATGCATAAATAAATTATTTCTTGATTAAGCCCAAAATATGAAGCATACAATTTAAAAGCCAATTTTAAATAAAGGCTTAAGAACAAATTTAAAAATCACATCCAAAAAATATTAAAATGATTTGAGAAGCTATTTCTGAATTTTAATTGATTTACTTGGTCTGCACCTACCGATATATTCACTGGTCTAGTTCTTGTCCTTCAATCATATCCCCTCAAGCAAGGCCAATTATTTGATAGAAGTATAAGTTCTTCTCGGTGTAAAAATTTAATACAGGATAAAACACTTTAATCATCTAAAATTGTTTTCTGGTTATTATTACCATACTGAACCAAGCAAATTCATCAAGATAGATATTATCTCAAGTCTATTTTTCTGATGAATAATAATGCATATTGCTTTAAGAGTTTCTAAAACCAGTTTTTTGGATTATATTTAATTTGAAAATTCTTTAATAATTTTATTGATTTCCATAATATTCCAAAACAATCCGAGTTTCAACTTGAAACTTTCATTTATTTTCAATGTAAACATCTTACGAATGATAATGATCTTTTATTGGACTCATGCACTTGCAAATACATTACAAGATAGATGCGCGCTATTTTCTATCCCCAGTGGATCATGCAACTCTAATATATTCTCTTCTCAGATGAATTATGACCAGTATCTAAACAATCTAAATTTTCCGATTTTAAGAGATAGAAGATGTGATCAAGACAACTGCAGGGTTACACTCTACAAAGATGAATGCGAAATATGCACAAATCAAGAATGCTTAAGGAAATGCAAAGACAAGAAAAATAACACCCAGGAATTGCTTGAATTTATTAAATCTATAGTAGAATCCAGAAATAATGATGGAACTAAACATGAATATGAATTGATAAATAAAGTTGAAAATTCCAAAAGCATGCCACCAAAGAAAAGAAGAAGGCAACTAAACATTGATGATGAGTATGAAGATGAAGTGAGTGAGCAACTATCAAAGCGCAAAAAGAAGGAGCGAAGAAATATTGAAACCAAGACAGTGACAGTAACGCCTGATAAACCAATTAATGAAAACAACAAAGTTGTGACCTTAACACTTCCTCAAAATATCTCCCCGGTAATGAGTACTGTCGGTTTAATATCACCATCATCAAATGTAAATTGCCAGAGTAACGGAAATTCTGATGAGTGCAAGCAAACTAATAAACCCAAAAAATGTGATGATAGTTCAAATAAGGACTGTGAAAGAGGTGGTTCAAATGATTTAAACAAAGTTGTAACTGTTACTAAGAATGAAACCAAAGTTGTTACCGTTGGAGTTCCGCAAGGACCCCAAAATGGAGTATTAATGCCTACAGTTACCACTCCTAATATTAGCCAGCCCAACTCTGTAACTTTATCAACAATGGTACCAAATAATATTCCTATAAAGCAAGAAACAAGTAATATACCATCAAAATCTGGTCCAATAGATAATTCTACAATCGAAGATCTGGTAAAGGCTATAAAAAAGAACATTTATAACGATTCAGACAAAAATGATAATAAAAAATCGAATTGTAATAGGAAAAAGAAGAAAATAAAGGCTAAATGCGAAGATAAGAGTGGGTGTCTTTCAGAAAATACCTCAGAATCCGATGATTCACTTTGTTTTGCTCAATCTGGCAATGATGAAAGTAGCGAAATTAAATATGCAACAGCACCTTCAAAAAATGTCAAAAAAATAAAGAAGATCAAGCCGATTCAGCAAAAAGAAAAAGATGAGCCTGTTCCATCTCAATCAGATACTCCCAGCAAACAAAATAATAGCAAATCTCTCCGATCATCTTCAGACCCTTCCATTAAATCAACAGATGTAACGGTAACTAGATTTATCGAAAACCTAAAAACAGTTGAAAAACCCTATACCTTATTTAGAGAATTTACAACTACGATAACTAAAGAAAAGCCAATAACAAATTATAAGATTACAACAGTAACCGAAGAGGTTGTTAAAACACAAGAGAAAACTGTTACCAAGACTGAGGTTATTACATCTACAGTGGGAAACAAAATTGAAACAAATAACTCAAACACGATCCCTAAAACGGTTTTTAAAATACCAACGATTGAAACTACTAATTCAAAGACTAATAGTACAATTCCCTCTACACCCAAAAGCTCCGATTTAGCAGGAACTTCGAAAGTAGGAATAATCGAAAAGCCTATAATCAATTCGCCCCAAATTCCTGAAATCTTTCCTGTCAACTCAATCATGCCTCCAACAAGTGTGTCACCAACAATTAAATCATCTATGACTTTGTATGATCAGCTAAAAAAGTGCAGAGAATTGAAAGTTGAAGAAATCAAGAATGAAAACGACATTTCATTTTGTAGAAAGAAAATAGAAGAATATGAAAATTACAAGAAACAGGTTGAATCAATAAAGACTATCACAGAAATCAGAAATTTTGATAGCCCCATAAAAGACATTCAAAACACAAATATGCAATATGAAAAGCCAAAGACTAAAATTAGAAGTATTTCTGAATCAATATCTAAAATAAACGAGCCCGAAACGATAATAAAGACTATTAAAGTTCCTGTGACCAAATACAAATCGACCACAAAAACACTTACTAAAACAGTAAAGGAAAAGCATGATATGAAAGCAAGTGGTAGTCCAAAATGCAAAGGAAAATGTAATAAAAAGACATTTATTATGAAAACAACAAATAATGGCATTGTATGCGAGCCTGAAAGCATCTGTTCGGATCCTAATAACAAGCAAATGATTGATAGACTCAAAAAGAAGAGAACCATTTTTAATACCATTTATTCAACAATAAGAAAAAACAATGAAAGCTCAGAAGAGATAAATAGTGAAGAGAGGGAGGAAAGCACTTTTACCAAAACAGTTTATGTTTAATCATTCAACAACAAAAATTAAACGGTTTTACATTTTGCTTCTATTTAGGATTCCAGCATTAACTTTGATAGGATTTATTTGTTCAAATTTAAGTTTTACTGATTCTCCTTGCTTTACAAGTTTGACTTTTAATATGCTTTGAAAATAATTGATTAAATTAAAACTTTTTGAAGTTCGGCTGATTCTCGATCAATTTCTGATCTTAGAATTCCGATCTTTTGCATTGGCTTAATGCTTCTGGTACTCATCCTCTTCAAAACCCTAAATTGTATGTTCGCGCCCATCTCTATTCTCAATTCAATCGTGCCATTTATTACTCTAATAAAATTTCAACTAAAATTGTCTGGTTTTTGCATTTGTATAAAAAATTTAATACCTGATTAATTCTAATATTTCTGAAGTGGATAAAATGGAAGGATGAATGGCAGAAGCAGTGGAAATGCATGCAACTTCAAATGAAAGAAAATTTAAATAGCCCCGAAGAAATTAAAAATTGAAGGCAAAATCTTGTAACCCCTAAATTATTAATTAAATGACGATTTAAAGATTATCTGTTTTAAGTTAGCAGTCTAGTCAGCAGCCTAAATAGCATAATAAATTCAATTATCTCTTGATTTGAGCTTGAAAGTTGGCGATCTTTCCCGCTGGCTCAATAGCATCTTTAATCTCATCATCTCTTTTTATTTAAGATACAGTCATTTTAAGTTTAGTTTGATTAATATTGAATCTCCCTAAAGCATCTAACGTTTTGAATAATAATTTAGACAAGAATATAATCTTTTTAAGTCTAGTTTCTCAAGTGTATATCTTTCGACTACGGAAGAAATACAAGAGTAGAATGGATTGAAGAAGCTAAATCATTCGACTATAGACAAAATTCTAGAGAAGAGTGGATTGAAGAAGCTATTGAGCCAGTAGGCGAGACAGCTAAGTTGCAAGCTAGCCAAAAACACAGATCTGAAAAACAAAAGTATTTAAAACTCAACCCTAAATTAATTATTTATTTTTAAGTTTAGTTTGATTATTACAAAAATCTTCTAAATTAAATATTTTATTTGAGTATCCTCTAAATAATATTTTAAGAACAGGATTTTATCAGAAAATTGAATTGCAACAAAAGAATTTTAAATCCACTTTTATCAGCCATTAAATCGATTCTAAGATAAATATTTAAAAATTTTACAAAATTTTCCCTATGTCTAAAAAGTTCGCTCCAAGATCGATAGGTCTTGACTGGTACACAACCAAAGAGATATTAAAGATGAGTGCGTGTGAAATTACTATTCCTGTCTCTTTCGACTCTTTCGCACACCCAGTCGCCGATGGAATGTATGACCTAAGGATGGGTGCGATTGAGAGAGACCAGATTTGCCAAACGTGCAAATTGAACTCTTTCCACTGCCCCGGACACTTTGGCCACATCAAATTGTCTAAGATTGTTCTAAATCCAATATTATTTGACACGCTTTACGGACTGTTAAAAGCCATGTGCTTTGGCTGCAAGAATTTCAAAATAACAAATTTTGAAAGAATTTGTTTCTACACAAAAGTTAAAGCGCTCAAGAAAGGACTGATTCTCACTGATGTTGAAGATCTTGTCAAAAGCAATTCCATGGAAGGACTCGAAGATGTGATCAATTCCATGGAAGGCGAGGAAACGCCAAAGCACGAGCTGCAAAAGGAATTTGTCTCAGAATTCTTCAAACGATTTTCATCCAAAGGAAAATGCCCGCGCTGCTCTTTTAAATCACCTTCGCTCTCAAAAGGACCTAATCTGAGGATATTAAAGACCGGAGAATCAGGATCGGTCGAGTACTTCCTCCCGGATGACATAAAAGAGTATATTTCTGGGCTTTATCAAAATGAAGGCGCTTTAATTGAAGAGTTTTTCAACAAAAGCAATAAAGACATGTTCTTCC